>JAUKPP010261965.1:0-11796 GCA_032273245.1 Phyllaplysia taylori
ATAGTAAGTGTATGAGTGAGTGATTTCTATGAGAACGATTTTGCATTATGTATGACTGTATTATCGATGTAAAGCGCATAGAGCCCACTACGGGGATTGGGCGCTACATAAATGTACTCATTATTATTATTATTATCATTATTATTATTATCATTAACTCATTTCAGATCGAAGGTTACCAGATCCCCAAAGGGACCTTGGTCATGGCCAGTATCTACAGCATCCATTACGACCCTTTGAATTACGTGGACCCAGAATGCTTCCGACCACAGAGACACCTTAACACGACCGGAAACAAGTACCAGCCGCCCAAGAACTTCCGGGCATTTGGCATTGGTGAGTCCAGTGTATATACGGAAATATTCTGGCAAGTGTTGTTAGGTCTCAAAAAGGGAAAACCGCTAACAGTCAGGGTAAAAAATAAGCTTAGAAGTAGCCAAGGGTGATTTTTCGTGTTAAATGACAATTCTTCGAAATCAAGTAAGTCCTGAATTTCAGTGAGTTTTAGAGGAATGGGATTAGCGTCTGCTAAGATTTGACATTTAAAGAGGATAATACTACGTTATCAAAGTGGCGAAATATACCCAAACCAACTAGAAAGGAAAGTTCCAACCGCTTTAATATATTTTTCTTTACATATTATATTTTTTGTGGCAGGGGGGGGGGGGAGTGGTAGGGGGGGGGGAGGAGCAGGAGGCAGTGGGGTGAGGGAAGGGGTTTGATGCCAGATGTTTGTAAGTTTCAAAGTATGACAAGCAGTACCGAACTTGCCTGTCTCTTAAATGGCCTTAGTGTTGTAAGGGACGTAAAACCGGTGACAAAACCGAAGCAACAAAGTACAAACAAGGTTGGGTCAATCCGAAAAATTTTGATTAGATCCCCAATCAGCATTTCGCTTTGAAAAAGTGATTCGACTCCCAATCACCAATCTGGGGAAGAAAGGATTCGAGCCCCAATCCTTTTTCGATCCTTTTTACCGTGAAAGAAAAATAAAAGTTCAATAAAAGAATGTTATTTTTTATCTGATGACTTAAAAAACCCACCCATCCAAACATTTTCATTTAAACAAAGGAAGAAAGTCTTGTAGGATAACAATAAAATCAGTTGCATGAAATCAGTAATTGCCGTAACAGAAAGTATCCTTTACACGGGTAGCCTACCTTTTACAATGTGATTCAATCTGTGATTCACACTTTTTGCATTATTTTAAAAAGTCAGTACACTGTACATGAAGGCTTACATTGTTTTAGGAAACCTATCACTTTGATCCCCGGCAAGCCAGGTTAGCGAGATATCCCACTGAGTTATCGGTTGAGAAAGGAATTTGGATTTCTTCCTGTTTAAAATATCTTTGTTGCAAAACATTATTTGAAATTAATGTTTTCTAACAACACATTCTTGAAGAGCAGATAGTCATAACTGATGGATACTAAAGCTCTTCAGTGCTTTCTGAATACCATTCTATCTTAATATTCTTAACCGGCACTCTGGTGTAATGGTTAGGCTCTTCGCCTATCATGCGGGAAGACCCTGGATCGATCCCTGGTCGCGGACGATCTGGTTTTTTTCTGCTGGGATTTTTCCATCTCAGTTCGGGTTGGCCCTGACAGGCAGGGTCGAAGTAGCCCGTCTCTTAAATGACCTTACAGTGTTGCAGGGGACGTGAAACTGGTAACCAAATCAATTAGTATTCTGAGACCAGCGCTTTCTATACAGTAGAAATGACAAATCATGCTTTTCAAACAGAAGAAGCTATAATCACGAACACATAGGGCTTGCAGCAAATGGAATGCACTAAGATCAACTTGCCGTCTTTCTTTACTCTGAATCAGACAGATTGAATTGCCACATTGTCACGTAAGTCACAGAATGGAAAATGCTGTGCAAAAGGTTGTATGAGCCTACTGGAACAAGGCAATGGATGCATGGACAGTTATTGAGGACAGGAGAAAACATTAAAATTTGTAGAGCATAAAATCTCCAGAAGTTTTTACTATTTCTATCACGTTTCTCGCCATGTGCTACACAAGCGCGAACATCTTTGCAATGCTAAAGGGATAGACATATCCAGGGTATTCATGCTCCTGTTCATCTTTTCTCTCTCATCATAAGCAGCGATCATTCAACTGTGTCCACCTAAAGTGGATTTAACACACGCGCAAACGTGTGTGATATGTTTTTCTCAATGCCCAAATAACATTCACAGAAATTTACACAAAAAGAAATTGTGTTTGAAAAAATGTGGCGTCGGTAGTCTAGTGGTGAGACTCCCGATTCGTAATCAAGAGGTTGCGGGTTCGAATCCCAGCTCGGGCCCGACGTTGTATCCTTGGGAAAGGCACATTTTAATTGTAGTAGTAGTAAGGAGTGGGTTATTTACAGAGGCGCCAGCCTCAGCTATTCTAGACTTTTATTTTGGTTTTTACTTAAGCAAATGTCTATTTCAACCAACAGACGCACGGCGATGTGTGGGGGAAAAGATGGCGGAAATGCAACTCTTCCTCTACATGGTCCACATTTTGAGGAACTTCACTCTTCAGGAACTTCCGGACAACAAGGAAACTTCCCAGGAGACCTTCATCAGAATTGTGCACAGGCTCAAGGATTTCAGATGTACTCTGCAGAGAAGGGAGATTTCTGATTAATTTGATTACTTTGCATTCCATCCAGTTCTGGTAAAGCTACTTTTCAACATGCGTTAGTCTTTACACGACTTTTTTTTGCTTTCTTAAAAAGTGAGCTCGAGTTGTTGAAACATGAAGCAGGTGTGTGTGTGGCAGAGGAGGGGGTTAGGGGGGGGGGGATTCTTTTCAACACTGTCAAAGAAGCTAACTAACTTTTTAAACTAGTATGTAAATGGTAAGCATTTGTTTTTTTCCATCATGAGACCTACAGTAGCTTTGAGATATAGTGACCTGAATTGGTTAATGGTCATTCAAGATTATGATCCTTATTCAGCAAACTCTCAAATTTGGTATTGGGGCCTATGGTGTAATGGTTAGGTCGCCAGCAGGCTCTTCGCCTGTCACGTTGACGATCTTATTTTCTGCTAGGACTCGGCCCGTATTGGCCGTGACGGGCAGGTCCGAGTAGTCCGTCTCTCAAATTACCTTAATGTTACAAGGGATGTAAAACTAGAAACCAAAGCAATCAGATTTAGTATACAGTTTCTGATAGGGGCAAACTCTCCAATTTGATCTTATTGTCTCTTTTTCTTTGTCAAGACCATTTATGTTTTCAGTTTGTGAAATTATTAGAGTATTTTCATACGTCCATAGATTTGTTTACTTTGTGCCTCCATACGACATGTACAATATTTTGCATGCGAGTGAAATGCTGGAATGAAGTAAAGGCAGCAGAGAAGATAGCGAAATACTGTCGACTAATTTTGCCTTTTGCCCGAGATATGACTGGAGAGAAATCTGGATTAGCCTTTGAAGTCCACTTGTAGGTCACGACGTTTGGTATAGCTTAATAGCCCTATGCCTTTCACGCGAAGGGCGTGAGTTCAATCCCCAGGCCCGACGTCTCTCTGCTGGGATGTTGTATCCCTCTCAGACCATGATCGCCCTGAAAGGCACAGTCAAAGTAGAGCGCTTCCAAAATGACTTTAGTGTTACAATGTTAAACTATGGCACCGGTTCGACCCCGAGTGCGGACGATTTGGTTTTTTTCTGCTGGGATTTTTCCCTATCAGCCCGGGAAGGCCCTGACAGGCAGGGTCGAAGTAGCCCGTGTCTTAAAAGACCTTACAGTGTTTCAGGGGACGTAAAACTGGTAATCAAACCAAACCAAACCTAAGGCTAAATCTAAAAACAAGTCAACAACAGGGGCCAACTCTCTGGGCTAGGTTTTGTCAGAAACAAACTGTGCACACAATAAGAACAAATCTTGGTAATCGTGTATGAATTTAACTTTGTAGTAGTGTTACTACGTAGCAACGACTCTGTGCGTCCATCACGCTAATAGATCATTCATTGGTACAATAAACTTGCCCTGCGCAATACACTTGTGTCAAAATTTACTTCACTTGTTATTTTATGCTCCAAACACGAAAGGAGGGGAGGAAAACCCAATCCTGTGGGGTTTTTTTATTCCATACTTAAGGCTCTCTCAGATTCCATAAGGCGGAGCGTCCACTGACCTGTTTTGTCAGTTGCAGGCCAGCATCTATATACGCTACCGCGCTTGTTTCACTCCGTTGTCAATGTCAACAGTTTACAAATCTCTAGAGATCGATGACATAGTGCAGAATGGAAGTGTAACAACGCATCTCCCCACCGTTGCACCATCTTTGGTAGTTTGCACATGCAGGATAGCGAGGCTCCTTGGTGTGTTTACTCGGCTTTTCATGGTTTTCATTGAGTTTCACTCTCTCCTCGACCGGCGCTGTGGTGTAATGGTTAGGCTCTTCGCCTTGCATGCGGAAAACCCCGGTTCGATCCCCGATCGCGGACGATCTGGGTTTTTTCTGCTGGGATTTTTTCCCTGTCAGCCCGGGTTGGTCCTGACAGGGAGAGTCGAAGTAGCCCGTCTCTTAAATGACCTTACAGTGTTGCAGGGGACGTTAAACTGGTAACCAAACCAAACCAAAGTCTCTCTCCTCCCCTCTCTCTGTACCTCAACTCTGCAGGATGTTCCGCCCCTAAATGACCTTATAGTGCCGCGAACCAAGCAATCAACATTCCATGTATAGATATGGACATTTCATCTGATACTAGACTACCTCTCTTATAAGCTTGATATTTTGAGATAGTCGTGTTCATTTTTGTAGAATTGTTTTGATTTTTATTTCAGTTCAGCATTTTCATTACATTCGTACATAAAGATAAACATTTGAAAGAAGAAAAAATTCATAGTCATTCCCGAATCATCAAAATACTGATCCTCAGTGATTGGTCAAAATGCATGTCAAATCACAATATTCACAAGAGGAAAAATAAATATATATATTTACATGCATTAAAGAGAGATAACTCATGGTTTTAAAAATGCCACTTAGCCTAAACCAGCAATAGTATAAAAAGAAATTTGTCCTGACTTTACTCAACATAGGACACAATAAAATAACATCTTTAAGACAATCATTCCTTATTCCCTCTTATTTTCGGTATACACGGCTTGTCTGCAAAATCAATCATTCGCCACACACTTTTCTTTTCAGTAATTATATATGTCAAATCATTCATTCACTGGATGTTTCCGCTCAACAAAATAAATAAGAAACAAAGAAAAACAAAACAATAAACATGCAATACCTGAGAGGTGAACACAATCGTTAAAATAATGCATCTTGCCTAATTGCCTTCAAGTAAACTTTTAGGGTTCACAATAAGCAATAAATAGAGAACAAAAATAACATTGCCACAAATAATTAATTGAACAATAACTGTACAAATATAATACATTAATGGCTATTCCAGCTCTTGCATCATGAGTTCAGGTAATTCGCTCAATGTCTGTAAATCATAATTCAGTAAATGCCTGGACGTCCATTGACAAAAGGAGACGGCAATGGATAAAAAGACATCATAAATATTTTTAAAAGTACATTTATATATATTTACATTGTCAAAATACCATCTAAAACAAAAAACCGTATTCAAACAACAGAATACTATGACTGAAATCTTATCCCTAACACCCTCTCAACCTCTTCATTGAAGGTAAAAGTTATCATAAATAAAACTTTAAAAATTCGAATTCGGACACAAAATGAAAGTGTAGTGCCTTCTGGTGCGAATGGGGTATATTTTGTCTTTCAACGAGTGAGATAAAGTAACATTTTCACAAAATGTTTAAAAGTTACTTTTTTATCATGAATAAAACTTGAAGAATTCGCGTTCAGACACAAAATAAAAGCTTAGTGCCTTCTGGTGCGAATGGGGTATATTTTGTCTTTCAACGAGCGGGATAAAGTAACATTTTCCCAAAATGTTTAAAAGTTACTTTTTGACGGGACTAGATGAAGTGCAAATCATCGTAAACAAGTTATGAAGACTGTTTCCTTCTCTGTAGGACACACTTGAAATCTTTGATCCTGTGAACAATTCTCATATGTGTCTCTGGGGAGGATGCTTTTTTGCCCGGAAGTTGCTGGAGAGTGAAGCTCCTCAAAATGTGGACCATGTAGAGGAAGAGCTGCATTTCCGACATCTTGTCTCCAACACATCGACGTGCGCCTGTTGGTGAGAGCAGAAAGCAGAAGGATTAAGAGCGATGTACTTTCTTTTTATGGCGTTCTCAAACCCTCCTGGTGACCCAAGTAAATCAAGGAGTTATCGCCCTTTTCAGACTTATGACAAGAGCAGAATGTATCTTCTGGGAGAGAACATAGAAACCTTTAAAATCCAACAGGATAACAGACAGTTTATAAAGCATCCTCCTCAAACAAATTTGAATCACTTATCAAGGACGCGCTTTGACCTCCGCTGACTGATATCTGTGGTGTAATTATTCAACTGTTTGCCTATCACACAGAGGATAGGAGTTCAATCCCACGTTGGTCGAACGTAATCGTGACCCTGCTGGGATGCTATGTCCTTCTCAACCCAGGCTGAACCTGACATGCCGAGTTGGGTCGAAGTGGTAGAGCTCTTAAATTACCAGTGTCACATACAAAGGGGTGTAAAATTATTTTCTTTAAAACCCTATCAACCAAACAAAAGTGAGGGGGCTATAAGAAGCGTACTGGACTTACCGATGCCGTATGGCCTGAAAGATTTGGGGGCCTGGTATTTGCCGGCCGGGTCAATATGCCTCTGTGGTCGGAAGACTTCTGGGTCCAGGTAGTGGGTGGGGTCGTAGTGGAGGCTGAAAATACTGCCCATGACCATCGTGCCTTTGGGGATCATGTAGCCTTCGATCTGAAAGTTAGGAAAGCGATGTTGGGTTTAATTCAAAGTCAGTTTCAAATTTCGAAAGCAAAAGGTTAACTCTTTACCACGAAATGGGTGCTGAATTCTACACAAAGCATATGACTTTTCGTCATTGATTAAGAACTGAACAACTTTATATATTAGGCCCTATCTAGAATGGTAGAGAAGGAATGAGAGATAGGCAAAGAGGGAGTGAGACGGAGAAAATGTGTGCTTGAGATAAAGAGTAAAAGAGAGAGAGAAAGAGAAAAAGAGAGAGATAGAGATGGGAGAGAGAGAGAGAGAGAGAGAGAGAGAACAAGACAGTGTACGAAGCGGTTAGAGTGTCAGTCACAACTTGGTTATTCTTGACATAAAATAAAGCCATCCTATCGGAGATGTTTGTAAAACTTTCTGCTATGACCTTATAGCATTGCAAAGGGTGTTAAACGGAAACCGAACAACCAGATGTTTTCACACGATACAACCAGATATCTTTACACCAAACAACCAGATATCTTTACACCAAACAACCAGATATCTACACTCACCTCTGTGTCTTCCTTGGCCACGTGAGGCAGGGAGCTGGGAGTGACCGACCCAAGACGTAAACCTTCTGTGATGCACGCCCGGACGTAAGGAAATTTCTCCCTGTCTGACCACGTGATCTGTCCATCTGGAATGTTCCTCAAGACCTGGTCGATCTCCGCCTGTGCCAGCTCCTGCATGCGCGGGTTTTGTGTGAGATACATGAGCACAAACTCCACTGCAGACAACGTGCTGGTCACTCCGCCGAAGAACATGTCCACAAGAGACTGCAGGAGTTCTTCATCTGTTCAGACAACAAGAATATGGACATTGAGTTGACTTCTCTCAGTAGAGAGTAGGAGTGTTGTGCCTGTGCGTGAGAGAGAAGAGGTGAGAGGAAGAGTGGTAAGATGCATTAAGAAATCAAGTTGCTTTTCGTTTTATGCCCCATTACCTTAAACACTCACTAACATTTGAGAGATCAGGCTGAAATGACGCTATAATATGCGGACATAAAGATACTGGAGTGAGATGAGTGTTTCGAAATCAGAACTCGATATCTCGTTGTCTGCTTGAAAGAAACAAAAATCTAATTACTAGAACACAAACGTCGGCTAGGGAAACGGCGTCTGTATGAAAGAGAAAAAGATGGAGGCCCTGATATCATGCATAACTTTGGTTCAAACACTCTGCATAATTAATTGTCATAACTGCGGAGAACTACACTCGTGAGCAAGGTTTGGCCACATTTTCTCAAGGATACGCCAACATAACGGTCACTCCTCTCATCTATCGCATCAAAACAAGCGGTGTTGCTCGTAGCAAATCGTCGGGGAGATGTTGTACTTGCCACCGGATATGAACTCTCTTCACTCGTCAATTGTTGCTCAGTACTTGAAAGAACAACAACAACTGCAAAGGAGTGTAGTTGTGGGTTCATATCCGGTAGCTTAGACGATTTTGTAGGTTGCTTTGTCGTGGTTTGAGATTTCCCAATCGTTGAAACTAATGTTCATAAGTTAGAATCGATCGAATACATCCATAAGGTCCTCTAGATTTGAACATAATATATTGGACCGTAAGATATTTGCGTACAGACAAGAGCACTTCCCCCTTTGACACTTTTCTTGAGCGTGTCACCAGAAGAGTTAGAATTCCTTTTAATGCTTTTCTAGTTCGCACATAAAGGAAACTAATCCTAGTCTAGAAATAGTTGGTGTTTGCTATTTGTGAGCATACTGTAGGAAAATTCTCTAATCCTTACTTCAGCTGATGCGGTGTGAGAATTTTAATGGTAGACATTTTGTGTAAGTAACCCACCTTTATTTTCTGTCATGTGGATGAACTCTGGTTGGTTGAGGATTCTCTGCAGGATGGAGTCTTCTTGTGGGTTCACGGACATCTGGCGGGAGAAGGTCCACTGGTACTCGGTGAGCGGCGTTTCCGGCCGCACTGTCTCAACCACTTCCGGTGCTTCGTAAGGGATTTCTCCTTTGGCTGTTTCTGAGAACCCGAAGACCGCTAAGTGAGAGGCACCCCTCATGGCCATTTCTATGACGTTGTCGTCACGAGGTGGGGTCATGAGAGATTCTTCTGACGGGTAAAGTTGAGAATCTTCCAGAGTTTGACTAGATTGTTCATCAATGTTAGCTTTTTGTTGAATGAAGAGATGTGGGCATTTGGAGCGTTGAGATGATTCTGTAGTATCAGAGACTTGTGTTTTGTGGTGGGGGATGTGTGTGGGAGTGAGGGTGCCACTACGCGCCTGACGAATCCACTGGCGTAAAAGTCTCTGAAGCCGGCGAGATGTGCCATGGACATCCACAATGTCTTTGAACATCAGTTTTGATAAAGGCTCACGCAGTCTGAAATCACAAAGAAGGGAAAAATACCCTGTAGTAGTTATAAAAAAATTATTAACTTACAAAAAAACATATACCATTGCAAATATGAGAATTTCGAATATCGTCATAGTTTTGCTATCTTTGTCTTCAATTATTTTCTTTCCTTTCCGCATCCATCCCCCTCTCTCTCTCCCTCGCTGTTCCTTGCTCTCTCTCTCTCTCTCTCTCTCTCTCTCTCCCTCGCTGTTCCTTGCTCTCTCTCTCTCTCTCTCTCTCTCTCTCTCTCTCTCTCCCTTGCTGTCTATCTTTTCTTCTGCCTATCTTGATCACACTAAATGTACACACAAACACACACACACACACACACACACACACACACACACACACACACACACACTGATTGCTTTACAATCGCGGTGACCAACTCACTTTGGGTACTTGAGTGAAATCTGTGTAAGCATCGAGCTGAGGTCACAACCTTCCAAACTTCTCGCCACTTTCAGAAGCTCCTTGCGATCTGGGCTGTCACGTGGTAGCGAGCCGCCCAATAGGAGACCAGCAATGGCGTTGGCGCACGATTCCAACATTACGTCGCCGATTTTCATTGGTTTCCCACACTGTGTCTGTAGATTGTCCATAGCTATAGCAAGTTCTGATTGGACAGTGCCTTCCATGTGTGTCGTGAAGGTGCTCGTGTGTAAAGCTTTCATAAAGGCTCTCTTGTTCTTCTGCCAAGACTCGCCACTTCCGAAGAGTAAACCTGGGAACGAAATTTAACACTTGATGAGACAAATGTGCATCAACAATGGCCGAATCTCTTTTTAGGATTTTCATCATTGCCCAAAACTAGAAACTGGACTTTCATTAATATATTATATGCAAACTATTAAAAACATAACATCACTCGAAATTTCTTAAAGATTATGCCTGTTTACTTTTTTTTCCAGTCAATCTAACACACATTGATGGTTCCAACCGGCCTGAGAGGGATAGACAACTCCTCCCAACCTTACAAAACTCCCCAGAGATACTGAAGGCACTTTACTGTCGACTATTACCCTTGTGAACAAAAACCAGTATAAATTATTCCCCCTTCGTATCCCCTCTCTATATCTCTTTCAAAGATCACCCTCTCTTCCTTTTTCGATCTCGCTTCTTCTCGTTCTCTTTCTTTCTCTCTTTCTTTCTACTTCATTCGCTGTTTCTCTCTCTCTCTCTCCTTCTCTCGTTTTCTCTTCCTCTTGTCCTCCCTCTCGCTCTTTCTTCCTCTCTTGCTCTTTCTCTCTCTTGCCTTCTCCCTCCCTTTCTTTCCCTCTCTCTTCCCCCCTCCCCCTCTCTGTCTGTCTGTCTATCACGAAATCCTTACCTTCAGCAATGGCGGCCGGTCCCATGGGTCTATCCAGAAACAGTTCCCCTTTTCGTCCCTCCAGGTATTTGGCGACAAGGTCCAGGGAGTTGAGGTACACGAGATCTTTGTGTCCCATCTTCACGTGGTAGATAGCGCCGTACTGGCGCGTCCACTCCAGATTAGTGCGAGGACCTTCCCACTCGAACATGGAGCCCACCAGGGGCAGACCGGAAGGGCCAGGTGGCAGAACTATGGATTTGCCGGAGTCTGTGGTCGAGTTGGACGAGACGCTGCATTTCTGTGGAAGAGAGAAGTCAGTGGGTTTGAGGTTGTTGCTTTTTAAAGAGCGAGAGGTAAAACAGGTGGTTTGGCTTGGTTTTGGCTTAACGTCCCTTGCAACACTGTAAGGTCATTTAAGTGACGGGCGACTTCGACCCTGCCTGTCAGGGCCAACCCGGGCTGAGAGGGACATTGTCCCAGCAGAAAAACGGAGATATCTTCGATCAAACAAACTGCCACACGCAGGCCTCGAACTCACGTCCCTTGCGTGATGGGCGAAGCGCCTAACCATTGCACTACAGTGCTGGTCAAACAGGTAGACTCTGGGGAAAAACGTTACGATGTTCCGCTACCCCAAGGAAATTCACCATATTATCCATCAGTCAGAAACGACAGGGAAATAAAGACACTTTGAGAAACAAAACAAAACAGCAGATTATGAATGAGGAATGCTGGGGAAATATAGACTGAGCGGATTGAGGCCATAAGGCTGCGCGTCCACTGTCATGTTTTGTCAGTTGCAGACCAGGCTCATCTATATATGATATAATATACATATTATCCTGGCCTGCAACTGACAAAACATGTCAGTGGACGCGCGGCCTTTAGCGTCGCCTTGACCTTTATGGTCAACTGAGGCTATCAAGTGTCATTACAGTGAGGTCAGCGCGCGTGTCAGATGTAACGACTGGAGTTGTTCCATAAGTACTTGAAGTACACACAATTGAGCGGTCGATCAGAGATTTCGTCCAGATGATTCATTCACATACATGTAGATTTGGTTGGGTATTGTAGATTTGGTTGGGTATTGTAGATTTGGTTGGGAATTATATATTTGGTTGGGTATTGTAGATTTGGTTGGATATTGTAGATTTGGTTGGATATTGTAGATTTGGTTGGGTATTGTAGATTTGGTTGGGTATTGTAGATTTGGTTGGGT
>JAUKPP010261976.1:0-11795 GCA_032273245.1 Phyllaplysia taylori
ACACACACACACACACACACACACACACACACACACACACACACACACACACACACACACACACACACACCTCTTTGTGTCCTTGTTTAATCAACACGCCTCCGTTCCCCTTAAAGCGTTTATGTGGGCTGACATGTTTCTGTCTCTCTCCCTCTCTCTCTCTTTCCCTTCCTCTATCTCTCTCCTTTTCCCTCTTTCCTTACAACTTTGTTCTTTTCCTTTATCGTTCAAATCACCTCCCCAGGCTCTTTTACTTATACGTCATAATATCATCTTCGCCCCCCTCCCCCCTCCTTTTTTCTCTTTTCACCGGCGCCGTGGTGTAATGGTTAGGCTCTTCGCATGCCAAGCGGACGATCTGGATGTTTTTTCTGCTGGGAGTTTTCCCTCTCAGCCCGGTTGGCCATGCCAGGCAGTGTCGAAGTAGCCCGTCTCTTAAACGACCATACAGTGTTTCAGGGACGTAAAAAGGGTAACCAAACCGAATATCTCATCTACCCTTTACCTGTCAACCCCAAGCATTCCCCACACACTGACAAGCACACACACACACACACACACACATACACACACACACACAAACACAGTAACCCACACACACTTGTACAAGGATTGACAGGAGGTGTATCTCACTCCCCAATCTTGTCCTCCCCCTCCTCCTCCTCCTCCTCCTCCTCATATCCCGTCTTTTGTTTTTCCTTCTTCTGCAAACCTTCTACTAAATATAGACGGAGCTGATGGCGATTCAAGTTTACACTGCCCCAAGGTCGGACCAGCTTGTGTTGACGCGCCAATCTTGATGTTACGCTAAGCTCGGGAAGGGAAGACTCGCTTCGGGCAAGAACAAGAACGATGAGAAAGGAGAGAAGGAATAATGAAGTTGACTGAAGGTGATGATGATGATAGTGACTATTACGTCAACTGATTGGTTTAGTTTAGTTATCAGTTTAACGTTCCCTGTAACACTGTAAGGTTATTTAAGAGACGGGCTACTTCGACCCTGCCTGTCGGAGCCAACACGGGCTGAGAGGGAAAAAATACCAGCAGAAAAAGCAGATCTTACGCACGCGGATCTAGCTCGGGTCTTCCGCATGATAGGCGGAGAGCCTAACCATTTTCATGCCCAAGAAGAAGGCTTGACGCCTAGACGTTGGCTGCCTATTTTTTTTAATTTATCATTAACTTGTCTCTAAACCTCCCGAGTTTTGACTCTTTTAAACATTTTAAGCAGTTTAAACGATGATGATTATGATGGTGGTTGTGGTGGTGATGAATGCAATGAGGATGATGATGATGATAATCATCATCATCATCATCATCATCATCATCATCATCATCATCATCATCATCATCATCACCATCATCATCATCATCGCCATCACCATCATCATCATCATGCCGTCCTTATCCTTATCACCATCACTGCAATCACCATCATTATCATTTTCATCGTCGCCTCCCACCCCTTTCTCCTCGTTAGCACAATCCTCTCCCTCGCCATTTTCATCCTTGTAATCCTCACACTCACACTCCTCAACCGCCTGCTCTGCGGTGTAGTAATAGTAATAGTGAGACTTTCCGCCTAAAACGCAGAGGACAGGAACGATCACCCCGTTGGACGAAGATCTTCAAATCTCCGACAGGATGTTTTGTTTCTCTCAGCCTGGTTTGGCCATGGCATGCAGAGGCAAAGGAGCTGGACGTTATCAGTAGGCCCTACCTATTTATAGAGATGACGCCCGTCTCTTAATTGACCTTACAGTGCTGCAAGGGACATAAAACTGATACAAAAGACAGGTTCTTTTGCTGTTTTAGGTGCAGGGTTGAAGTACTCAGCCTCTAAGATTAAATGACCTTTCAATGTTACAAGGGGCCAGTAACAACAACTCAGCCACTCCCCATCATCAGCACATTTTCATGATGACCTTCTCTCCGTTTCTGTTCAACCGGTGTCTGTAGTTACTATAAGTAGTATAATGGTTAGACTGTTCACTTATCAGGCGGAAGACCTGTGTTCGATACCACGTGCGAAAAAGCATCTGCGTTTTCAAGCTGCGATTCGTACTTCTCAGCCTGGTTAACCCACATCAGGCAGGGTCGAAGTAGCCCGTCTCTTAAATGGCCTTGCACAGTTGTGTTGCAAGGGACATGAAACTAGAACCCAAACCAAAGCAAATTCTCCCGTATGCTTCACAGACATTACAGTAAGACAGATAAGACAAGTAAATCGACAACAGCAACAAAAGTGGGAAAGTAGTACTAGTAGACCAGCTGTGGTGTAATGGTTAGGCTCTTCGCCTGTCATGTGGAAGACCCGAGTTCGATGTCGGTCACAAATGATCTGCGGTTTTTTTCTGCTGAGACTTTTTCCCTCTCAGGCCGAGTTGGCCCTGACAGGCAGGGTCGAAGTAGCCCGTCTCTTAAATGACGTTGCAGTGTTGCAGGGGACGTAAAACTGGTAACCAAACCAAAACCAAGCACCCACCAACCATCCCACGCAAACACGAAACAGCAACAGGTACACCCCAACATTGAATAAGAAACCAAAAGAGTTTGAGTTTTTTTTAATAAATAAGTTTTTATTGTGCCATACAATCATGAAAAAGCAGCAATGTAAGAAGAGCGCCTGCGCTGAAGGTGAAAGCATAAATTAGACATTTCATGCATTCTGAAGACACTATGGCACAAGAAGAAGGCTTTGACTAGTCATTTAAAAAGTCATTCTCGTCAGAGTTATAAAAAATATAAATCAACAATCATTCGTCTTAATAATAGGAAAAACAGAGCGATAATGTAATTTGCAACAATAAATGTACTAGCAAAATGTGTCATGTGATGAAATTATGATTTCTGTTTCAAAAGCACCTGAAAATTGATTTATTGTTTCCCTGGGAGGTAGCCTACCATGACTTTTACCCCCGCTTTTTCCCCCCTACCACCTGAGGCTAAAACAGCCAAAGGTGCTGGCGCCTCTATACAACTAACTTCAAACTAACTAACCTACCACCTGAAAGGCTTTAAAAAAAAAAAGACAACATTTTGGAAAATTTGAATTTCTTAGAGACAATGGTACAGTAATTGGTATTACCATAAGTGTTCTATTAAGGTTTGAGTTGTAAATGCATTTCTGAGGTAATTGCACTATTAGCTTTATGTGAAGGATATGAACTCCGTGGTCTATGAGTGTTCTTGTCTGAAATTAGTTTTTCTTTGTACTTTTCTGTGTATGAGGAAACAAAAAGGAACTGCTGTAATACTATAAGAAATAAATGATGATGACAAAACTGATGCTTAAAAAAACGAAATAAAGAAAATTGAAAAAAAACCCCACTCTAAAGCTTTATTTTCTAAATGCTTCAACACATGGCATGACGATGATTATATTGTTTGTAGCATTCTGGAAGACTTTTCTAGTATTTCTTTGTATAGCTCTGGTGTTGTTTATGAATGTAAAAAGCAAAGTGCCATGATGATGTGATTGCAACTTTAGGATGAAAAAGGTGTGTTTGTCAGACAGAGGATGGCATTAACCCAATGAGTTATAAAATAAGGGTACCATCAATCTCTCTCTTTTTGATGTGACATAAGAGAGAGAGCTACAATTTTCATGTCCGCTTCGAGCCTTATTCAATTCAAGATCTCTGTCTCTGAGTATTGCTACTATAATAGATAATAATAAGCGGTAACCAGTACCATTGTAAACTAATAAAGATGAAGTGAAAAGCATACTGTTTAAAAAACATGACTTCAGACCAAGGCAGACGTGAAAAACAGAAGTAGCTTTTCAATGGAGGACAATACGAAACTATCACTGCACAGTAGAGTAAGGCCAACAATATTATCATCATATTAACAATCACAATAGAGAGCGTTGTAAATTTTTATATCATTATATAGATCAATCATTTGCAATCACGTGTATATGAATTTCAACATTGACTATTTTGATATAACTTCATTTCAGTAAGGCAAAGATTTTGGGGAAGAAGTGTTCATCGTTTACTTTCTTCCAAGTAACAGTGACTCTATAATGAGGAGGAGAAGAACAGGTATTCATTGTTGGCACGTCAATATCATGAAAGAGAGAACACAGCAATATTGTGGCGTCAGGCAGTCTCACTTTGCTGGATTGGCAACAGACTTAAGTCTTTCCTTATTATCCTTCTTTCATTTACGAACAAAGGAAGATTTTCTGGACATCTTTACTCTAAAGTTTAAGGGAATGGGGAAAGCAAGAATGCGAAGAGCAAAATAATTCTAATAATAAATCAAATACTTATTGTTAAATGAAATGAAGCTAGTACATTTTCAGCATCTGATTTCCTTTAAGATAGATCAATCCCTCAAGTTATGTTTATCCAGCAAAGTTTTTGCTTTTCCATGAGTTGGCCTTTGATAAGGCGAGAGGGAATACATACTTGACTATGAAATAATACAAAGTGCATAAGTTAACTAAAGTTAAGCAGTGCAAATGCTGATCCACGCTTTGTTTAAAAGAGGAGCATAAAACTTTCATCATGTCCATACATCATTGCACCAGTCCATAATACAGGGTGCAATATCCGAGTAGTAAAAATACAGGGTTGCTTCAATCGTTACAATATACACACCCAGCACCCAAATGTTTTCGTAACCAGTCCGGCTGGAAACTTCGTTTAAATATTGAGAAAATATTCTCTCAGAGCAAACATTATTGCTAAACTATAGAACGTTAACTAGTTATTTATAATAACATATTTGGGTGAATACGTCTTGACTTCTTTGGAATACTTTCTCTTAAGATTTCTGCAAAAGTGCAGTACATTTAATTGACCATCTGCCATTGAGTAAACTGTGATTTTGCCTCTGGCAAAACCAAAAGTTTACAACAATGGAGCAAAGCTGATGGTCAATACACAAATAAGGATGAGTTTACTTATCAGCTTTGTCAGCTTAATGTTAGCACAAATGTTAAAAAATGAACTAAGAAGGTCCTGCCCCCAACATAAAAGTTTGTACATTCTACATGTACAGGTTATCAAAAAAAAAATAATTCTACTTTGAATTAGTAACAATATTATTAGTACACCTATGAAACTAAAGATGTCTTTCCCCTTCATTATCGTTGCGTAATCATACTAAATCCTAGACCCATTATATTAAAACCTTGATACTTCAGTGTGCTATCTACATCTAGCAGATAGCAGAGTACGCTACTGAGAATTCACTCAGCTCCCTTAGAGCAAAATGTACAACTTAAAAAACAAAGAGTGAACAAATTATAAAACAAAGTTACTGAAGGTGAGAAATCAAAAGTCTAGCTATACAAGTGAAAGTGATAACGAGCTAGCTACACTGATAATAAAAATCAATAAAACAAGTTACAGTACAAAGTAATGAATCATGACTATGCAAAAAAGTAAGTAAAAAGCTGATTAAATGAACAACGAAACAAAGCAAAAATGGAGCAACTTTTCACCTCCCTCGGCTCCCTACTTGGCTGGGCTGGGCCAGCACAAGCGTTGTGGGAGACCCAGGTATGGTGGAAGCTGACTCTACTTCTAGTTTGGCACCACTTGGACAAACGTCACAGACAAAATCAAAGGAGAAAAAAATGTGATCATCAGTGACAACATCAGATAAGTCAACAGACCAGCTGCTGACTAATGCTGAGTGAAACAATTAAAGTCGATGAACATTTTTTACCATGAGAACAGCACAATAAATTTGAACCTGCCAAATGTATTGGTAAAAAGGAGTTGTGAAATCATGGTTACTTGAGTATGTTCATCAAATTGTGAGCTTGTCCAGTGAAAAACATGCCAAACTTTCGAGGACCAGGTGTCCAAGAAGCAAAAAAGAGACCCTGTCAACCGTTATGTATCTTAACAACCAGGGGAGACATACCAAATATGGATGTTGCATTGTACAAAAACAACATACAACAACCATTTGCCATAACAGAATTCATCCCTCTGGTTCAGCAACTCATTCTTATCTCGCAGAAACCAAAACCTCTTGAGTCGAAATGAAACAAAGAGGAATCAGCTCTATTGAGCAAAAACAGTCTTAAAAAGTGTCATAACTTGGTCAGACGTTGACACAGAAAAATATACAGCTTTGGGTCACCATTGGGGTCATGTGGGCGCAGCGGGTTGAGACCACTGCTGCGCTCCCTGTCGTCTGCTGTGGACGTTGCGTCGTCCAGTTCTCGAGGACAGAGTTCATGGTTAGAAGCGAGTTCATAAAGTCTACTTCGCGACTGTTTAGATATGCCTCTTCATGTGGAGCGACAGATGGTCACTGCGGGAGAAGGCTCGCTCGCAAAGATGACACTGGAAGGGGCGGTCTCCGGTATGCTTTCTGTAGTGCCTGGTCAGCTCGTCAGAGCGCGCGAATTTCCAGCCACAGCCTTTCCAGGTGCAGTGGTAGGGTTTCTCGCCCGTGTGGGTCCTCAGGTGAGCCTTGAGGTGAGAGCTCTTAGTGTAGGTCTTGTTGCAGCCGGGGTGAGAGCAGGAGTGGCTTGTCTGTCTCTTGCGTCCCCATGTGCGACGTCCGCGCTTCTTAGGCTGAGCTGCGGCGTCAATTGGTGGCTGGGGCATCAGGAGGTGGTCTAGCTGAGGGGAGGATGGGGGAGTGATCAGTTGGTGTGGGGAGCCGTGAGGGCCCAGAGGGTGGGGGGTTCCAATCTTGCTCATCATGTGCTGGGGTCTCATGATCATCTGCTGGTGGGGGTGCCCCATTGGGAACATTGGAGGAAGGGGGCTCATTTTGAGGCTTCTCATGCTACCATTGACATCTTGGTTCTCGGGGGAGGAGGGAGGGGAGAGGTGGTTGCCAGACATTGGGAACACCAGGTGGTTGTTCTGAGGGGGAGGGGGGAGCTGGTTGGTGGGGACAACGGTCAGGGTGCCTCTGTAGGAGGTGCAAGACTGGGGCATGGGAGGGAACTCGTGCTTGGGCATCTTGAACTCTGTCATGGCGGCGCTGTTATTGATTGATTGTTGCTGCTGTTGAGAAGACGGTTGCTGTTGGCGATGTTGTTGCTGCATCATGGGGGATGACATGGAGGGAGATGTGCTCATTGCTGAACTGTTGTTGGAGAAGATGCTGGAATTGTTGCTGTTGTTGCTACAGCCACTGTTGCTTGCTACCACAGACTGGAGTGTCATGGCTGTATGAGACATGTCTTCATCAAACTTAATGTCTGGGATATCGAGAAACGTGGAAGGGAAGTCTGGGAGACCGTCATTTCCCACACTGCCTGGCTCCTGTTTGATTTTAGCTTGGCAGACACCGTTCTCATCGTAGAGGCTTTTTTGTAGGGTGTTGTTGAGGATGAAGTCCAGATCTAATAGTTCATCATAAATGCTCTCAGTTGGGGCAGGGCTAATGCTGCTGGCGTAGCTGACGGAGCCTGGGCTTCCGAGTGAAACAGAGCCCATGTGTGGGCTGGAAACTGAGATCTGAGATGGGGAGGAGGCGGAGTGGGAGGGGGAGAAGGCACCATTGGTGGGACTGTTGGTCGATGATGAGGATGAGGGGGAAGGCAGGCTGGGGAGGGAGGGTGACTCGGGGGAGTGCGTGGAGAGTGGCGAGACAGGTGATGCCCTCAGGTTGTCGTTCAGAATGCTGATCATGCTGGTCTCGTATGGGGTGTTGTCGGGGTACAGGAAGTTGTCCACTTCTGTCCAGTTCTGGTGAAGACATAGAGAAAAGGGCGAAATAAGAAACTGCTCAGGGAAAATGTTACAACGACTTCAACATCTTCTACAGATGATATTCAAGATGCCTATATGCAATATGACTTGATGATTGCCAATATATGGAGCACCTAAAGTTGATTGCAAACTTAAAATGAGCAATCGAAAAAAGCAACATATAAAGAAAACACAAGGAAAAAAAAAGGGAAATAATCTCTGAGCTTCTAAATAATGATCTACGCACCATGAGGAAGTCAACGTAAGAAAATTCCATCCCAAAAGTTTGCGAGCACGTACGAGACAATCCAAGAAAGTCTAGCTAGAACTGTAGTCAAAGACTGAGAAGTCTACACAAGCAGATCTACTTATAATGTAAAACGCTGTTGACAATAGACTTGAGAGGTCACAAGTTGTTGACTGGGGAAGACAATCCAACTGAGTGCTACTGATGCTCTCTTGCCCTTATATACCTCCAGCCAAACCAAGCCAGGTGCTTAGGTGCCAGTATTAAATCATAGAGCATGCGTGCAGGCCAAGAGTTGATGCCATAAAAGGGACAAAGCCGATTTCCTGAATTCATGATCAATAAAACTTTTCCCGCGGAGACAACACTGTTGACACGAAACGCACTGTAACTGACTAGAGACGCTGCGACATTGGAGAGAAAAATGATCTGAGGAGAGAGCATGAAGAGAAGGAGAAAAATAAGGAGACGAGACTGAGCGACAGAGAGAGAAAAAGAAAAGAGAAACTTTTTTTCATCTGTTGCGGAATGCGCCTAGACACAGACAATCCCATAAAAAGCGTTTATGTTTTGCTATCATGAAATCAGCATTGCACATCGCCAACATCAGCCTCGACTGTACGCTTTGATTCATCGTACACCCATCTTGCTAAGCGGCAGTTTATTGCACTGTGTGGCTTCATACTCCTATCGATTAAATCTCTAGTGTTCATCTTAGGTTCAAATCTTGACTTAAACTTGCTGCTATGACATTTTCTTGTGTCTACACTTGTAAGATTATTTGTAATGATATGCAAACTAAGTGCGTTTATGTTAAAGACGAAAAGCTTAATTTATTGTCAATATAAAGTCAGTTCTTCTGAAATAATACTGCTAGACCCATAAGTACAAAACCTTTGGACAAAGTCTAGGTGTCTTGTGTTTTTCAAGGCTCGTTTGACCAGGATAAACTTCTTGCACATATATGTTTAAAAAAACAATGGCAGCCAACAGCCAATCAAATCAATGGGACTCTAGACAGTGAGTTCGTCTGCTGGAGCCCGCCTGGCAGCTCGGCACTGGCCCGTGGATGACATCTATCATACTTAGTGACGACATAATCCGATTGCCTTAGCAAAGCTCAAACTGAAATCAAGGTCAGCATCGATAAGAATAAGTTTTTGAACAGCCTCACAGGCCGGTCGTGTCATGTTTCCTGGCTCTTTGCCATGCCAGATTCTGACCTTGAAAAGCTAACAGTTCACTCATACGTCTGCAAAAAATCTTTTTTTTTTTCTTTTTTTTTCAAGGGCAAAATATTGCACAACTAAGCTGCTAGTTTTGTAGGCCATTGCGTGTGGTCGTGGAATTTGTCTGTCTATTCTCTATACCCCATCACTTTACTACAACAAACTTGCTCCTCTTGTCTGACACTCACTCATTCCTCTCACTTTCACCCTTCCCCCCATCTCTCTCTCTCTCTCTCTCTCTGTTTTCTTTATCATACTCTCGTCAAATCCCCACAGCTATGAACTTTTTAAATGTTGCATTTTTGTTTGTTTTTTCTGTTGTTGTTGGCATTGAACTGAACAACACATCCAATAACAAAAACACCTAACAGCACTTTGATAACTTTTGCAACTGCATCACTGATATGAAATAATAGCCCATGGACCTACCACCTGATGCTCCGTTTTCATCAAACTCGACCACAATCTACCCTCAGCAGGCTACTCACACCCTCACTCATTCGCCACCTCGCTCACCCATACCGCCGACTTCCCCGCCAACCACCGCCACAACACCCGGGCATAACGATCTCAGCCCGCTCACCAACAAGTTGCAATAGAGAGGTAAAGCGAAACAAGAGTGAGTGAGCGAAGAGTGAGCACCTTCCCTCTACTCCACCATCCAGCGTGCAACAGATGAGAGCAGAATCTCTGAACTTCCTCTCTCTCGCGCGCGCTGCTGCCCAATTGAGGTTGACCCCGTTTGACCTATGACGTTTCACCTATGTAGCAAGGCTATGACGTGACCGAAAGGATTGAGGTCATCTGTTACCGCGCTTCGCCGCGCTTACTGGAGAAGCGATGAGAACAAACGAGAAAAACACTATGACAAAGCTAAACTGAAGCTCAGACTAGACCAATGATAAGATGATGAAGAACGCAGACACAAAGTAATCATCATGCTCAAGCACATAGGCCTAGCCCTAAGTAGTGCAAAAACCAGAGAAACAGAAAGCATCGCAATGTAGGTGCTTACAAAAGTTTCATTTACAATAAAAGTAAGCAACAACAAAAGTGTGTCAGCAGGAATGTCGATGCAAGTTAAGAAATTTTATACTTTAAACGTACACCTAATATGAATAGAAGTTCAATTGATGTCCCGTGCAACATTCATTTTTACTGTTCTTATAAGTGTCTAACTGAATCCCTTAAAGTTTATTGAGTTATGCTCCTGTTGTTTCTAATCGTTATGATGCAAGTATCTGAAGGACATTAAAGGAACAGAGAGACTTGCGGCAGTAAACTTTTTAAACTAGAGTTTACACTCGAGTTTTACATCGAGCCTAGAATTTTCTATCACGCAACAAATGTCAAATGCTATTGTTTGAAAGTACAAACAACAATGCATTTGCAAATTAATTTACTGCAGACATCAACACACTTATGATGGGGAAGTTTTTTCAAACTTCAAAACTAATCATAGTTCAACATAAAATGATGAATCGAGAGAAAATTACACATGGGTATGAGAAGAAATAATGTGTACTCACGTTGTGAAAATCCATAAAGCGGTCCTCGTATTTCGGCAACAAACTGTTGCTAAATCTTGTATTAACATCCATCGATGAAGCTTCAAGCACTTTGGTCATTGTCATTGATCAGATGCTGCAGTTGCAATAATAATGCACTTCCTTTTCATGTAATGCTCACTATATATAATGTTTTCGATCTTAGTCCACTGAAAGCAGGAGTAGAATTCAACGATCTTAACTGATGAGGAACAAGGTTAATTCTGATTCAAACTATTTAGAAGTGGATGATCTTATACAGGGGCTAAATTTACGACGAGCGTAGAGAAGAGAGAGGGAATAATCGCAGCGCGGTTCCTATTGGCTCCTAAATTTAGACCGAGAGACCGAGTATATTTAGACCGTATAAAAGCCGCTGCGTCCGCTACACGAATTCAGTCGTGCTAGACACCGCTACGAGAAGAGGTCGTGGGACGATAGAGGAGAGGCAAAGGCTGCCTGTACAATGGGCCGATTTAACGGGTTTGGGGATTTCCCCAGCTATCAGCCAACCGGTGTCGGCTGTTTAGAAAAGCGCGGAGTGGCGACCAACCGTCATCTCACGAGCAGGACTTGATGACGTAAATCGGGGACCAGACGATCAATTGGGGGCCGTTGCTCCTAGCAATTGCAATCGTCAACAATTGTCAACAATGAGACATCGCATTCCTTACACTTGAAAAACTTTTAATGTCTTTACAGCAGAATATTATAATCTCTCGGACTCAACTGAACTTTGCTGTCTTCAGCGGGGAAGAAGGTGGGAGGAAGGAGACCTACTTGAACTTTATTACGTGCAGCTGAGGGATAGTCTAGAAAGTTCTCTCACGATCAGTGAAATCATTGTTGGCAACAAACACAATGCAGAACCTTTCTAAAGCTGGAAATGGTACCAAGCAATACCACAACTAGCAGCCCATTGGGTAAAACAGGCTTGAAACCTGAAGCAAAAAAACAAAAACAAAAACAACAACCCCCCAAGCAAACCAAAACACAAAACAAAATACTAAAAAAAAAAAAACAACAACATACAAATCTACTGCACCCCCCCCCCTCCCCCGTCCTCGCATAAAAAGCAACTAAAAACACCCCC
>JAUKPP010261987.1:0-11794 GCA_032273245.1 Phyllaplysia taylori
GGCCTATCAGCGCTCAGAGGTCACCAGGGTCAAGTTACCCATACGCAAGATGGATGGAAGCTCTCTTTAGGTTTCTGGTTTTATATTGTGACCTAAATATATCCATTTAAACTATTTCCCCGGAAGTGCTGTTCCTTCACATTAATTGATTGGAAATACAGAGGGATTCACCTCACGTATTGGTATCTGTTTTAAAGATATTCTCATATATACAAACCACCATACAAGAAAGACAAATTCGTGCAGTGGGATGGATGAATCTAATGCAAACTGTTGCATCTGTTCTGTCCTCATCTCGCTGACCTCTCATCACCCCCTGCTGAGTCGTACGGGTTTTCAAAGCAAATGCACTGCGTAAGGCCCCTTTAGTTGTGATAACATAATGGAAATCAAAAAGCGAGGCTTTCCACGCGTCGGTGGTTTTAGCCAACAGAGATTTGGAATGACCGGAATCAAAGTTACAAAGACGTGGAGGTGGGCATCCCTCCCCATACGGTTTTTGGTCTCGGCTACTCCGAACTGAATTCAATTAATTACCCACGCGAGTGAGGTCAGTGTAGAGGTACTTTATCTCCAGTGAATACAATGCGGATATCAGGATCGCTTTTATTGTCCAGTCAGAATTTTGCAGTTCCCGTGATCGGCAGTTGTAAAAGTTGTGCGCTTTGTCGTGATTCAGTGATACTGAATTCTCGATCCAGAATATGTCACATCCTGTTTGCTATGTACATCTAGTTCAGACCGGCTTAATTGTGGTGTAATGGTTAGGCTCCTCGCCTGTCAAGCGGAAGACCCGAGTTTGATCCCACGCGCGTACGTTCTGTGTTGTTTTTTTCTGCTGGGATTTTTCATCTCGCAGCCTGGATTGGCCTTGACAGGCAGGGTCGAGGTAGCCTGTCTCTTAAATGACCTTACAGTGTTCCAAGAGACGTTAGCCTAAAACTGGTAGCCAAACCATCTAAATCAGGATACATGTGTTGTATTCTCATGTAAAAAAAATGTGGTAGGATTTTTCACCCGTGAGATAGCATTTTTTGGGGTAGATTTTGCTGGACATCCTGCTCGTGTGGTGCAGTTTCTGTGAGATGAATACAGGACATCTTGTTCACTGCTTACTCGTTAAATCTGAGTTTGATCCTACTTGCAGACAAGCATCTGCTGGAATTCATCCCTCTCAGCCTTGGTTGGCCTTGACATGCCGGGCCAAAGAAGCCCGTCTGTAAAATAACCTTTCAGTGTTACAAGGGGCATAAAAACAAACTTAAACCAAAGAAATTTGCTTGAAGTTTCATGATTTTTCATTGAAGAAGCCTCGATATGAGGGAGACTTTAAAAATGAAAAAGTAACAAACACCATCATTCACCACTTAATGCTTAGAGACTTTCACCACTTACAGAAATTAATCTCTCTCAGCCCCCCTTCCACACACGCACACACACACACACACACACACATACACACACACACAATCACACAGTTAAATTAGTTAATCTTCTTAATTCCAACATCTTAAGTCTCCGTGTTTGTGTATTTCTTTATTTCTATATAGCATATTAGTGTGTTTTCAAGTTTAAAAGTAGGGCTGTATGACGAACCAAGCCTTCATGCAGTTATTCCACATAAATACAGTCCAACCTGCCAAAACAGAAACCTCCCTTAACGGAATCTTCCCGCTTCTCCCTTGATAAATTCCTCTAAAATCATCTGCATAAAAACAGAAACCTGTCCAACGCAGAAACGGAAAGCATTTTCCTTTCCCTCGAAGAGTTCTGACCTGTCCAAGACGGAAAGATCGTAGCAAGTCCATCCCTGATCCGAATCAAAACTCCCCGAAAGTTTGTTTCCACTAGTTCAAATCTTTACCCAACCCACTAGGCAAGGAAGGAAATAGCAAGGTCTGGTAGCGTGAGGAGCTATGAGAATTGGTGATGGTTTTAAAGCAATGATAATAATACATAGCAAATGCCTATCTGAAGTAAGTAGAAGTAGTTTGAAATTGGACTAGGCTGAGAGGTCAATAGGAGGTTGAAGAGTTTTAGTCACACAATACAGTCATTCATGATTCAATCAAAAAATGTTTTGCGCATACGGGTGCTTGGCGGACGATCTGGAGTTGTCTGCTCCTTCTACTTTTTTGTATGTGTGACTATTGTCCAAATCATCCAAATATTTCCTGATGCAGAACTGACCTTTATAGTGTCAATAATACCGCAAAACTGTAACCAACTAAACAAACACTTTCGCATTGGAAGTCGTTCCTCTTTACAACATCACCTCATCCAGTTGCAACGGTGTGCGGCGAAATTTTTAGGCTCTCGCCTATCATTTAGAAGACACGAGATCGATCCCGCATGCAGACGATCTGCTTATTTTTTGCTGGGATGTTTTCCCCTCTCACCCCGGGTTGGCCCTGATAGGCAGGGCCGAAGTTGCCCATCTCTTAAGAAATGGCCTTACAGTGTGGCATATGCCGTGAAACTCGTTATTGAACTAACCAAAACATTCTTCAAAAAGTTTTTTTTTTATCACAAAATCAAGGAGTCCTCCTAACCTCATCACTTGTTTGTATTTTCAGCAAAATGACGGCACCACAAGCGTCACTTGGAAGCTGAAAATGACCTATTGAAAACAATGACAGCAAAGGTAGCGAGAGTATTTTAAGAAAAATGTTTCTGTCATGGTGATGTCAAAGTTAAGTTTTTCTTAGAGTTCGGTACATTGTACACAATATGCAGGGGACGCTGTTCACTCTTGACCTGTGAGGCCTTTCTCAAGGTCGCTTCCCCGGACATAAAAGTTCATAGCGTAAGTAGCTCTATAGGAGAGCATCTGCCTAAGAAACGAAGAGGCAACTGAACATCACGACCAACCATTTTTTATTTTTTTTTGCAGTACTGACATTCTTTAAAGAAGCTAAAACAACAAAAAAAAATGGTGCCTCTGAAAGCAAATTCTCACATATAGAACCCTCTCACCATTTGACGTCCGAGTGAGCCGTCTAGAATTCGTGCGCTTAACCCCTTTCCTGCTTGGCCCGGAAAATTTCCGGGCCTATGACTTGTCAAGTTTCACAGAGAATTCCCCTAGTCTAGAGAACACCACAGCATAAAAACACTTTGCAAAGATTATGAGAATAACCTGCCTTGACTAGTAAGGTATTATTCAGTGATGATTATCTTCCGCGGAAATCCTCTGTTTCACTCTCAGATGAAAAATTCCTCGGTTTCCTCTGCCCTTCCTCCCTCACTCGGCCGGCCGACCAGCGATCCGTGGAAAGTCCGAGAAGTTAATTTTTTTTCTCCGCGAATCTGTCGATTAACGAATAGGCCGGAATTCCGGAAGATCGCTCTCTCTCCCTCCCTTTCTCTCTCTCTCTCTCTCTCTCTTCCTCTTTCTCTGTCTGTCTTTGAATGTGCGAACTTTTCCTCGTATCTCGGCCCTCGGCAAGGACCTGTCAGAGGTCAGAGGTCACCAGGGTCAAGTTACCCATGCGCAAGATGGATTGAAGCTCTCCTCGGGTTTCTGCTTTTATACTACGGTCTAAATATTATTGATTTAAACTGTTATTACAGAAACAACATTCTTTCAGATAAATTGGAAATACGGAGAGATTCACTCGCGTACCGATATTTATTTTAAAGATATTTTTATTTACAAACCACCATAAGAAAGACAGAAATCCGTACAAGTGGCATGGGTGAATCTAATACTAACTATTTATTGCATCTGTTCTGTCTTCATCTCGCTTCCCTCTCACTGACCTCTCATCACCCCCTGTTGAGTCGTGCGCGTGTTCAAAGCGAATGCACTGCGTGAGGCCCCTTTAGTTGATAACATGATGGGAATCGGAACGCGAGGCTTTCCATGCGTCAGTGGCTTCAACAGATATGGAAAGACCGGAATCAAAGTTACGCAGACGTGGAGGTGGGCATCCCTACCCATACGGTTGTTGGTCGCGGCTAATCCCAAGGGGATCTAATTAATTACCCACGCGAGTGAGGTCAATTTAGGGGTACTTTAAAACTCTAGTGACTAAAGCGCAGATATCGGGAGCGCTTCTATTATCTAGTCAGAATTTTGAGGTTCCCATGAAAGGCGGTTGCAAACGTTGTGCACTTTGTCGTGATTCAGTGATATTGAATTCTCGACCCAGAGTGGATGCAGCTTGTATATCTATGTACATTTAGATCAGGATTATTGTATTCTAATCATGTACATAAAGAAAAATATGTGGTAGGATTAAAGACAAATATGACTCATTGCCTTCACATTTGCTCTTAGTTAGTCACCTTTTCTTGAATTAAATCATTATTAATACATGTGTTAATGGTTGTTGTTTTTTAAAGGGGGTGGGGATGCCGCTTCGGTCAACATGTCCGACGACCGCGAAAAATTTCCTCCTTTTTTTATAATTTCTCATAATCATCACTGATTATTAGTTCTATTTTATCTGGAAAAATAGAAAAGCAGAAGTGTAGTCGAAGTCATGATGTTCATGCAAAATGTCATAGCAATAAGCCAAAAATTCAGTGAGATATGGGCAACTTTGTCAACATACCACAAAACCCCGGCACTGCTATGTTATGCCCCTTGGGCAGTGAAGGGGTTAACTGTTTTTTGCGCACTTTCTCCAAGTTTTGTGTGGTGAATCTAGGAATTTTATTTTTAAAACAATGGATGAGTTTTCCAAGGTACCCTGGTTGGTTGTGGTTTAACACCTCTTTCAACACTGTAAGGTCATTGAAGAGGCAGAGCCTCCAAATTGTAGGTTAATCTTTGATATTGCGGGGGTCGGAGCCATGCAAACTCTGAAAAAATCCTGGTGAACCTCCCAGGATTTGAACCTGAGACCTCCTCATTTGTATGTGGGTGCACTACCCCTCGGCTACAGACGCCCCTTCCACGTACCCTCTCCCTACTCCATATCGAGATTTACATACGATTTCTTCTGCCCTATTTCCTGGTCCAGATTGAAGTCATTGTCCTGACTCTGCCGCCAAAGAAAAAGAAGTTGAAGAACTCAAACAAAGTAAGTTTCTTGCAACTTGTCTAGATTTATTGTATAGTTCTCAGCCCACCCGGTCTCCTTCTGTCTCCCCTTCCCCTCCTCTCATTTTTCTCTCTCTGTCCTTCTATCCTCCCCTCTCTTTTCTCTCTGTATCCTTCTCTCTCCCCTCACTTTTTTCTCTCTCTCTCTATCCTTTTCTCCGCTCCTTTCTTCTTTTCTCTCTATATCCTTATATCCTTCTCCCCACCCCACCCCCCTCTCTCTTTCTTGAGGGGGAGTACTTCTGAAAATTCGAAATCGGTTAATTGTGTATTGCCATTTAGTTTAGTGGTGTTGATAGGGTGTCGGTGGGTATTTAAATCATATTGTGGACCTTTTGGGTAAAAAGTTGACTTTGTTGCCACAGTATGAGGGCATGATTGATTAATATTCATGTAATCAGCAGTAAGTAAAGGGCATAAAACCTTTTAGATATTCGAGTTCCAATCTTGCAAATTTGAGGCAAAAAGAGATGAAAGTAATGCAAAACTTTACTTAGCAGGGATTTTCAAAGCATGCAACAGATTTTGTTCTGTTGACCAATGATGGCAATAACCTGGTTGATTGGAAGAAAATTAGGAGGATGGGTTATGAAATGCTCCTTTATCAAATGTGTCTTCAATTTTTGCAAATTTCTTGTTGAGCAAATGTTTATAAATGGTTTAAAAAAACTTCATATCAAATTTCAGCCAGTTTCGTCCAGAAATAGAATATCCTTAGTATTTTTCGTGTAAAATATTGGTAAAATGAAAAAATAGCAAAAGATGATGAAAAAATCTATTGTAGATGAATAAAAACTCAGAACACTCAATTGTTGGTGTATGTGTAAAACACAGAGAGGGAGATATTATAAAACAGTTATTTATAGAGGTGCCATCATCTTTGGCTGTTTTAGCGGAGGGAGAGAAAGAAAGAGCCAGATGGAGAGAGAGAAGGATGGAGAAGGGTTAACCCATGAATTGAAGTACATGGAATGAGTGAAAGAAATTGTGTGGCAGTGTGCCTGTGGTTAATGTGTATAGGTGTGTTGATTTGGACACATAGAGAGAGAGGGAGGGGGAGCGAGGAAAGTAGAAACAGAACAGTAAGCATGAAAGAGAGAGAGAGATTAGACACAAAAGATAGAGAGAAAAAGGACTTAAATTAACAGACAAGAATAAGAGGACATAGCACTCATACAGAACATTGTAGTTTAGATTGCAGCAGTTTATTTGTTATCAAACAGCCTACCTTTGAGCTGTTCACCCTTCAAGTGGTCTCTAACTCTAAGATCTGCAGAGCCATTGCAGTTAGCCCTGCACACTAAAGCTGGAGAACCAGCGTCTATGGTGTAAGAGTTAGGCACTTTGCCTATCACGCAGAGGACGCGAGTTCGAGGCCCGCGAGGGCAGTTTGTTTGATCGAGGATATCTTCGTTTTTCTGCTTGGACAATGTCCCTCTCAGCCTGGGTCGAAGTATCCCGTCCTTTAAATGACCTTACAGTGTTGCAAGGGACGTTAAGTCTAAACCAAACCAAACCTAAGCTGGAGAGTCCCTTTTAATAACCCCTTTACGCTGCAAAAGTGAGATGCAGTCTCATTACCTTTTAGGCCTGGATGACTGCTTACTGCAATGCAGTTATTAATAGGTTTACTGTCATTATTACTGGTATCTGTTGTGTGATGGTTAATAGCTCTTTGCCTATTTTGCAGAAAACCCGAGTTCGATCCCATGTGCGGACAACCTGTTTTTTCACTGGGATTCGTCCTTCTCAGTCCTGGTTGGCCCTGACAGGCAGGGTCGAAGTGGCCCATCTCTTAAATGACCTTTACAGTGTTTCAAGGGACCTAAAAAAAACAACCCAAAATTTGGACATTTATGAGGCCTGCTCTTCACTGACACTGAGGTTTCAACTACTTTGAATCTGTCCTCAAACGATTTAAGCAAGTTTGTTTTAGTGTCTAACTGTTCTGTCACTGATCAGTCTTCTTCTAGATCGGCACCTGCCTCTGACATGCCGGCTGTGTTATTGTTATCGAAAACAGGGTAGCCCTAGAGTCTAGGTCGAGATCTTACCATAATGCTTATTTTACACTATACCTACACACATATAAAAGTCTAGAACTATTTATTAACTTATTTTCCTCGGAACGTCTCACTTTGGTCACAAATGTATGTGAAATTTTGATGTAAAATACATTTTCGATTCATTTCAACACAATGTGTGTCTGCCCGTGGAATCGCACTTGGCAAGAACGATAATTAAACATGCGATTACTCGGATGTGTTACAGTACTCGTACTCGACATCAGATAACTACAATTTATGGTTAGACCTATTGATCAAAACCCGGACCATGCATGTCACCTAATTTTAATGCTGGCCAGATGGAGCTGTTAATGTGAAACAATTCACAGAGTCTGCTGCCACACACAAGACAAACCGGCGTCTGGTGTAATGGTTAGGCTCTCCGCCAATCATGCAGAGGACAGGAGTCTGATTCCAACTTTGGATTTGTGTCTTCGTCTCTCTGCTGGGATGCTGTGTCTGCCTCAGGCAGGATACGGTGTCTGTGGGTTTGATTATTAGGTTCTTTGCCTATCACATGGAAGACCCAAGTTTGGTTCCACGTGGGGATGATCTGCATTTTATTTGCTGGGATTTTTTTCTCTTTCACCTGGGGTTGGCCTTGATAGGCTGGGTTGAAGTAGCCAGTCTCTTAAATGACCTTGCAGTGTTGCAGGGCGCGTAAAACTGGTAACCTAATATCAGACAGGGTCGAAGTAGCCCACTTCGTTAATGATCTTACAATGTTACAAGGGGTGTAAAAACAAAACTTAACTTAGAACAGGGTGATCTAACAAGATTTTCTCATGTCTTTTCCTTACAGCAATCAACAGTGGCCTACAAAGTTGACAAGTATGAACTGCAGGGCATTAGCATCAATTTACCTGAAAGTTGCTTTGAAAAAAAATGTGAGTGCATGTTTTATTATTGTAAATGTCACTATTACTAGGGCAGATCCATCTTCTTTGAACATGATAATGTACGTTTTTTTTCTCTATTATAATAGTATCCGTCTCTCTGTCATGGAAAGTTCACAAGATTTTATCAGTTTCCACGACACTGAGTCCTGTCCTATTGGAGATGGAAGTACATTTCAGAGAGCCTGCCTTGGTTATGACCTTACAGTGTTGCAAAGGGAGTTAGGCCAAAGCCAACATCAATTATCTATTATCTATTTGTGGTGGCCGAAATTTTGCTATTCTAAAGGCTTTTTAACGGCTGTATCGATTGACATGCGGTTTTTGCCAAAAGATTCTTTGGAATTTTCTTCAAATTAGACGCCCTTCGTTTTTTGGTGGTTTTTTTTAGACAATTTTGATGCAAGAGGTCTTTATTTCGCCGATCATTTTGTTAAGCTGACACTTCTTTCTCTGTATTTTTAGAACTTCCGCTGAGTTTGTTTATGATTTGTAGCGTTCTGTGTTTGTGCAAAAAAGTGCAGTCGGAATGTGGAAGAATTCTTGAATTTGCTAATAAAAATTAAAAGACTGAAATTTAAACACACAATACGGTAATAAAGATTGAATCAGCAAGACAGAAAGAGGCAGAGAGCAGTAGAGGGGATGGGGAGAATATTAAGGAGGAAGAGAGATGAAGTGGGAAAGAAGTGGAGACAGACGGAGAAAGAGAGAGACCGGGGAGTGGAATTGGGTCAAGATACGCGTTTTGAATTTTGTTACTGTAATTCTTTTAACAGTTTTTGCACAACCTTCATTTTATTCAATGTTCACAACTTTTTGTACGTTTGGAGAATGTGGGCTCTACTAGTTACTATTATTACTATTATGATTATTGAGAGCCAGTGCTGTAGTGTAATGGTTAGGCTTTTCGCTTGTCATGGGGAAGACCCGAGTTTGATCCCCTATGCGGATGATCTTTCTTTGTTTTCTGCTGGGATTTTTCCACTCTCATAGGCAGGGTCAAAGCAGCCGGTCTCTTAACACTTTGTAGTCACTCTGCGCATATATATGCACCAACCTAAATTCGCCCAGCCAGTCACTCTGTGCATACATTATGGGCCAGGCCTGAGAAGCCTGATGGCATCTCTGCTGGCTGCACGTGACTGACAGGCTTCTTTGTCCTTCTGCCTGTGTGACTACATGTTAAATGACCTTACAGTGTTGCAGGGGACATAAAACTGGTAACCAAACCAAAACTATTATTGAGATTGTTATTGTTATTATTATTGTTGTTATCATTGTTATTATTATTATTTTTATTATTATATTTCACACACAAGGACAGGAACACAAGAAGTAGCCAATTTTTTTTTTACCTTGCCCAGGCATAGAGGGACATTGGTACTAGTAGTGAAGTTCCCTCAAGTCTTGTGCTTGGTAGGCAAAGGAGCCGAACATCATATCATTACATAGGCCTAGCTTATTATTTAATACTAGCTGAGACACCGGCTTGGCCCGGGTAATAATGGGAGCATTATACGAAGAGGGAGAGAGAGGGAGGGGGGGATATTATAAAGTACGTGGTCCTGATCCCAGGTTGGACCTCATTTCCTGTTCTAAGACGAATAGGGGTCACAATCCTCATAGTACGCTGCTTGCACGCATGAGTGTTTGGAGATCACGTCAGCCCGTGCGGGAAAGTTGAGAGGCGCACTCACGTCGAACACGTCTTGAACGCGTGTTTATTGTTTCGTTTCTCAGTGGAATTATCACAAAGGCCAAAGAAGGACGGGAACTTTTTGGCAAATATAATTTTCTAAATTCAGGGAAGGAATAAATCGAAAATCAAAGCCCGTCATGAGGACCTATCTATCTTTTTGCAGGCATTTGTCAACTTTCTACTCTGCAGCTGTCGCAGTTTTCTGGGAAAAGTGAAACATGTGTTTCCAAGTTGTCAAATATATATAGATGCTGGTGTTTTGTGCAAGTTGAAGAATATTACATCATTTCTGTGATCTCATCATTCTGTTGTGTCTGTAGTGAGAGTGAACATCGACAACCAATGAGTGAAAAACTGATTTTTAGACTCTGCACTCAGGCTAAAAAAACAGAAGAAAAAAAGCACCTGTTGAAAGAAATTTTTAAGAAAGGTAGAAACAAGGCACTGGCACTGTGGTGTAATGGTTAGGCTCTTCACCTGTCATGTGGTAAACCTGAGTTGATCCCGTGTGCAGACGATCTAGGGTTTTTACTGCTTTGATTTTTCCTTCTCATCCAGTGTTGGCCCTGACAGGCAGGGTCGAAGTAGCCTGTCTCTTAAATGACCTTACAGTGCTGTAAGGGATGTAAAACTAGTAACCAAACCAAACCAAGAGACAGGACAAGATGCCAAAATTCCACTGGCCAGCTCTGGAACCATTTCTGTTAGCTTGTAATACTTCAACCCTCATTATTCTGGGGAAAAGCTGCTAGAACCTGGAAGTTGCACCTTTTAATGTTCGCATGTTGTTTCAGAAGGGGCTTAAAACCCATCACAAAAAGGATATGTAATAAAGAGAAAAGAGGTGGGGGGATGGGTAAAGGATTCTCAAGAGAAGAAATAGAAAGAGTAAGAGAGAAAAAAGACAAGCAGAAAGAGATAATAAGAGAGACCAATGAAGAGAGATGGCTAAAACTAAGTAAATTCTTCTAAATCTCTATATTTTTCTCCTCAGATCGTGTAACCCAGGCACTCACACCCCGAGAAAGAGGCTGTGCTTTCTGGATTAACGGTTGAGCCCGCTTCTGTAAGCAGCACTCTGCCCCCGGAAAAGAACACTGTTTGCAGAATCTTAAGTAGATTTCATGTCTATTCTTTATCTTTTCATCTCTTCTTCCCTCTATCTTTCCAGCTCATCCATGCAATGCCTTTTCCTTTCTTCTTCCCTCTGTCTTTCCTGCTCATCCATCCAGTGCCACATCCTCTCTTCTTCCCTCTATCTTTCCAGCTCATCCATCCAATGCCTTTTTCATCTCTTCTTCCCTCTGTCTTTCCTGCTCATCCATCCAGAGCCACATCCTCTCTTCTTCCCTCTATCTTTCCAGCTCATCCATCCAGTGCCACATCCTCTCTTCTTCCCTCTGTCTTTCCTGCTCATCCATCCAGTACCACATCCTCTCTTCTTCCCTCTGTCTTTCCTGCTCATCCATCCCGTGCCACATCCTCTCTTCTCCCCTCTGTTTTTCCTGCTCATCCATCCTATGCCACTTCCTATTGTCTACTCTGTCTTTCGTGCTCATTCATCCAATGCCACTTCCTGTCTCTTAAATTTTGACCCAACAGTGTTGCAGGGGACGTAAAACTAGTAATCAAACCAAACCCAAAGATCTTAAGAGTAAGAAACAAGTGTACAAATTACCAGAGACAAAAATGTATCACGGTTGGTTAGTGAAACATCGGGAGCTTTTCGCGTGACAAAATTTATCAAAGGAACTCACCAAAACCATGACTATCAATTAGGTAAAAATTACCATCAAAATCGAAAATTATTTGTCTGTTACCATCCATAACCTATTCGCATTTTGGATAAGTCAATAAACATTTCATATCTGTATTTTCAAAATCTTTATTCCCTTTTCTTTCTTTCCTTCAGAAAGAATCACCCAACAGCAAAGGAAAAAGGCCAGTCAGAGAAAAGAACCTGAGGATAGATAAAAGAAACTGCAAACCCAACCAGTAATGGAAAAAGAAACTGCAAACCCAACCAGAGATGGAAAAGAAACTGCAAACCCAACCAGTAATGGAAAAGAAACTGCAAACC
>JAUKPP010261998.1:0-11792 GCA_032273245.1 Phyllaplysia taylori
TTGTTTGGAAATTTTCAGTGTGGTTTCGGGAGACTTCGAGATTTATTTTTAGACTAAAAAAGGTACTTGACCTAATTCAGCGCTTGCATGGTTAGAGTCGGACATCTACGATATAATTCATTATAATATATTTCAACATTCATCAATGATTCAAACACTTAAAGCTACATTGCCTTTAGGTCTCTATCCCAAGCTGAGTAACAAATCCACTTGATCAGGTGACCATGATTGTGCATTCATGGGTGAAAGCATTTTCATGGGTCTAAATCTGAAACCAAAATTTCTAATGAACGAAAACCAGCAAAATTACACCAGTACGATACTTAATGCTCTATACCTCATTCCCTTTGTTCAACTCTACGTTCGGCAGTTCCATCGCCAAAACGAAACAGTGACTCAAAATTATCACTTAAGAGCGCCACACAATAATTCCCTTTTGTTGGTAAGCTACATCCTCTTGTTCACTTAATAACGGCAGACAACCTGACCAAATATTCAAAAGCTGGCATATGCCTGCGAGCTTTCGCCCATTTGCGAATTCTAGCTGTAAATGTTTTCAAAAAGCAAATTGAATTTTGCAGGAAAGCAGGAGTAAGCCCACCTCGTATCTATTGTCACTCCCTTTATATTCATCACACTACCTGAATGCCTGCTGCTGTTTGCTGACTGCTTCGACCGTGATGAAAGTCCCGAGAAGTTTGATCTTTGCTCTCTCCGCCTACGAGAAACAGGTGCAGCAAAATGACGCCATACAGTAAACAAGATAAGATAGATAATGTTTAATCTCCTGAAGAAATTCATTGTGTAAATACAAGCATAAGCAAGGCGTGCACACACACACACACACACACACACACACACACACACACACACACACACACACACTTGTGCATGGGCCCACACCATGGCTGTTGAATGGATAATCAAAACCATGCTATTCTCAGACAGATGACAATTTTTTAAGCACATGTATTGATGCTGTCACAAATGAATTCAAGGAGAAACAGACATTGTTCGGCATGTTCTTTGCTGAGGTTTCACAACACCACCAACACTGTAATACCACTTCAGTGCTAGAGAGTAGAAGTAGAAGAGGCAGACCACATGGTCCTACAGTGCTAGAGAGAAGAAGTAGAAGAGGCAGACCACACCAGAACACTTGTCATCCACCCCCTATCATGACCAAAACTTCTAAAACAGCGCTGACACTGCAGATTATCAGAAACATAACATACTGATTTTGCCAGCTGCCATTTTCAAAGTATTTCATCACATAATCAAGCACACAACTTACTTTTTCAGTGTAATTTCCTTTTGTTTTCTCTCTTTCTCTTTTATGTATGCTGTGGGATTAAATTTCCGAGACACTGAAATAGAAAAAGAAAAGAAATGAAAGTAAAAAAACCTTCAGTGTGCAATAGGAGTGACTGCACGCATATAATACACAACAGGTTTCAAACTAGATTCACTCATTTTATCACATATTCAAAGGAAAATATTAATATTATTGGCTCCTACTCTAATGACAGGTGTTGGAATTGACAAAATATCCATTCAGCAATCACCTAACTTTGCTACATACTTTACTTTGATCAAGGAATTGGGCTTATGGAATCTGACAAGACACTTCGAAGAAAAAGACACACATCAAAGCAGATATTTGTGATACAGTATTTATCTTACATTATCATGTCACGTCAACATCAAAATGCCCACATCTTAGTCTTACAAATAGGGCAGAAATGAAGCAGGTTCTCTCTTTTATGGTGTTTTTTGGTTACCAGTTTTACGTCCCCTGCAACACTGTAAGGTCATTTAAGAGACGGGCTACTTCGACCCTGCCTGTCAGGGCCAACCCGGGCTGAGAGGGAAAAGCATCTTTATCATAACTAAGAAATCCAATGTTTAAATCTTATTTGTAACTAGAGATCTCTTCAGAGTCGTCATGACTCAGCTTCAGCCCTTTCTGAGATATGTGGAGTAGAAAGGAAGAAGGAAGGAATGAAAGAGGGAAGGAGGTGGGGGACATGCAGGAGGTGTGTGCATATGCATAGTTTGTATGAATGACGTTACCTGTGTCCATACTTATCATTATATTATCGCTTGTATAAATATGAATGTGTTTGTGCACTATTGCAAAATGAATTTACCCATGAGGATAAATAAAGATGACTTTTCCTTTCTACATGTTTGAATTGAAGACCACCCCATATTTTATCATAATGAAGGACCATGTGTGGTTTAAAGAGATTCAGGAACTCAAATGTAAGAGATAAATGGTACTTGAAAATATAATAACTTTATCTCTTATAGAATTGCAAGGTTGAAGGGGGTGTATAAAATATCAAGACATCAGCCAGGGCAGTCTTTCTGTTACCTGCTGGAGACGGGGTCCGACTCCTCCCTGAACCGGTTGAGAGACGGCTTCGATTTGCTGAGTTATTGCGATCAAAAGAATTTGACCGGGCTCGAATTCCACTGCCGTTAGTAAGCGAAGTGCGCGAGATGTTTTCTGTGGAGTTGGACCTCCGTGCAAATGGTGGGCGCTCGCCTGATGTTTGTCGTGTTTTTGATAGCCGATCGCCAGAGCCGGATCTTCCGAGAGGTAATCTGTCGTTTGAAAGTGATCGCTGACGAGAGGCGCTTAGTCTGTCCCCAGATCCAACGCGGTCCCGAGAGTTTGTCCTCGTTTGAGCCCTTCCTCTGATCAAGCCGAAACACAAAGAAAAGAAAAAGAAATCAGAAAAAATATTTTTTTTTATTACCGCACTGAAAAAAAGAAACCAATATTATATCAGTTTTAGAAAACATAGATTGAAAAATGATGAATTTTCTTCAAGTCTTAGACTACGTTTGACACATTCTCAGGTCATTTTAGTTTTGTCTTGCTTCCTCTAACGTGTTCACAGCCATGTGTGATGTAATAGTCAGGTGCTTCGCCCATCATGTGAAAGACTTGAGTTCCATCCCACATGTGTATGAGCATCTGTATCTTTCTGCTGGGATTCATACCTCTCAGGACAGGTTGGCCCCGACAGGTAGGGTTGAAATAGCATGTTCCTTAAATCACCTTACAATGCGCATTACATGGTCGCTTTCTCTTTTTGCGATCTACAGAGAATTTTCGCTTCCCATATTTCTCAACTGCTCACACAGAAGAAAAAATAGAAATTACAATATCTTGCCTCCGAGTCAAGGAACAGGGGTGGGGCTTAAACTATCGTGTGCACTAATAAACAACTTACAAGATATCATAAGTGACCTCAACATTCATACGAAACCTTTCAGGCTTTTTTACATGGGGCATGCACAAGTTAGCAATGAGCCATTCCCTTTACAGACCTTGTACTGGGTCAAGTTTTTTTTACTTTTAATGATAAATTGTGGCAATGAAGGAACTATCAATACCAGTGCGCCAGAAAGCCTAACCCGAATCGGAGCTACAGCTACTAATGCAGACACAGCTACTATGTAATTTTACCTTTTGTACATTGCCAGTTCATTGGTCAGACTTTTCACTCGCACTCGAAGATTTCTCTCGGATGCTCGAAGTTCCTCCACCTGAGTAAAAAATTTCGAAACATCTTTTTCATAAAGCTGGAATAATTATGGAAACAAGATTAGAAAATGAATAAAAATTTGATCTGAAGCCAACAAACCACATAAAGAGCAGATCTACAGTTCTTTGAACAGCTCCGTTACCTTGACCCCACCCCTTGGGCCTTAAAGAGGAAACGAAGTCAAAATCAAATTTTTTGTCCGATTTTCATCACGTGGCCTACCCCTTGATCTCTTATGTTCAATTTTACCAGCGCAGTAATGGTCCAGATCAGATAGTGATAATAATAACAATAGATTGCATCTAAATACCGCATTTCCCCGCTTGAAAGCAAGCTCTATGTGCTTTACAATCATTATTATTCCAACAGACCAAGTCATTCAGAAACCTTCTCAACTTCCTGGGAAGCATACAGTGCAAGCTGCTATTTTACAGGCGCTATAGCACTAACATATGGACACGATTGTTCCCTGTCTATAGCCGGGTACCCATTCACACCTGGGTAAAGTGAGGAAAATTTGTGTAAGTGCCTTTCCCAAGGACACAACGTCGGGCCTGAGCTGGGATTTGAGGCCGCAACCTTCCAAATACGAGTCCAGCAGCCTCACCACTAGCAGGTAAAAGGTGTATCTAAAGGTGGGGAAAATCTGAATAATTTATGAGTATTTTTAAACCAGTTAAAAAGAGCCATTCCAAATCGTCATGGTGCTTTCTATTTTGGCCATTATAGAATGAGCCCAGAACTCAATTCCCCACATCATAGTGCATCATTTGGTATTACATTTGTTCAAACGTGCCGGGCCATTTTGCTAAAATTTAATTTTCCATAATGTTTTACTTGTAACATAGAGTCAGGCAAAATCAGGTTTTCCCATTATCTCAGAAGTGCAGAAAATGAATTAAGTCATATTGGAAGCACCATGATGAAATCTAGATCATAAAAACTTGACATAAATTTTTAGTTGAACTCCGATTTGCAGTCTCTTTCTTATCAACTTGGTGTGAAAAGTGGCCAACCTCTTCCAGCAAGTCCCTGTATTCCTGACCGCGTTTACTTGTTGACCTCTGATGTTTCGTCTTCTCCTTCATCAGCTGATCCTCCAGGTTTCGAACCATTGTCTTCAGCGCTCGGATATCCTTGACAGCACTACCCCCTGAGGTCAGGCGGACTTCCCGGCGAAACGCAGCAAACTCTTGCTCAAGTTCGTGTTTTTCTCTTTCAAGACGACGAAAGCTGAAAAAATAAAAGAAAAATCAAGGTCCAAAGTATCAAGTATAATTAGCATAATTTCTACACAGGTGTCACAAGTTCTCCCATCAAACTGAAAAAAAAAAAGAAGATTCCTCTTAAAAAAATGTCAGTTTCAGACTGGGGAAAGTCAACACTGACCTTGACTGCTTGGATGTATTTTCAATGTAAAGAAAACATAACACAGTCTAGCATGCACACAGCGTAAATGTACATGGCAACGGTTTCCCAGGTCCCGAATTTTTTTGCTATTTTTATTCTTTGCATCCAAAATACGCACATAGCGTAAACCACTGCATTACATAGCGAAAAAAAATCGGCATTGCAGGACCATATCTAAGTAAAAACAACCCATCAACTTGGTCAATTAAGGCCGTCATGATGAGAGAGAGAGAAAGAGTGAGAGTGGGTGATCAGTGTAAATGAAGGTGAGTGATCTTGCTACAGGGCATGGGCCGTGCAGGCCAATGGCGTGTTTCTTACATGCCTGATACTTCTGATACTGATAGGGCCGATGCTTATGCCACAGAGGTTTCAGCGGTAGATCTACACGCTTCAGCTGAGTGTATAAATGACTTTCTGGGGATGGCTAAATCATCCAAAACAGCTGGTGCTCTTATAAGCAAACAAGTTGGACATGTAACAAACTGTACGGGGGGTGGAGGGGGGGGGGGGGGCGCTATGGTTCTGCGAAGGCCTGGTACAACTACAAAATAGCATCGCAGGTTAGCAGACAAAAAGACTTGAACAAAAAAACAACCCCATTGACGAAAAAGCAGCTGTTTCTCTCAGTTCGAAGAGCTTAGAGAATTTGCAACTCAACATTATTGACTGAACTAGTAAAATGTAGTGATTAATGAGTATACGCACATTGCGAAGTTCGCACACAACGAAAAAATTTCAGTGTCCCGTGGATTTCGCTATGTGCATCCTAGACTGTATACTTCTTCAAAACATTCACAAGTGAGTATGAGCTTGCTCTTTCAATTAAAGAACAGCATCATATGGAGTAAAACTTGTATTAATTTCTGCCTAAGGACTAGAGTACAGCAGCATTAAACCAAATAAATGAATACCAGAAAACAAAAAGGTTGGTAATAAACATTACTAATATGGGTACAAACAGAAAGCACTGAGAAAAGTAACTTTTTGCAAAACAGAAAAAATAGGAGAAGTGTCTCTGATAAAAAGTTAATTCAATGAGGATAGCACCCACTCTTTGAGTAGTTTCTCTGTCTTGTGCTCGCTGTGGGGCTGGCGTTGTTTCATATTCCTCAGCTCAGAGCGAAGAGTTCGGATTTCTTCTTGTAGAGCACGAGGGTCTGGCTTCCCCACATAGGGCAAAGGGAGAGGGTAGTGTATTCTGAGGAGTGAGAGAATATAGTCCAGGTCATTAGAGAGAGAGAGATAAAAACTAAATGTGTGAAGCAATTGGTGAGATGAGATTTCACGTTAGTGTTGTAACACTGTTGGAAAATTAAAAGGTCGACAGCTACATTAGCAAAGAGAATCAAGGCAATGAGTTGCTACAGATCGGGGGTATGCTATATCCGTAGATCTGTTACCGACACGAGGGAGAAGAATGCCATACAGTGGTCAACTGTCACTCATGCTCCCAATATTTCCACCTCCTTCCTTCTATCATTCCTTCCTTCTTCCTTTCTACTCATGGGCTATTCACCCTTCAAGTAGTCTAAACGGCCTACACAGTCATGGCAGCTTTGTTTCGAAGTCTGTGCCCTGGGAGTGGAGAACCTTAAGATTAGTCCCTTAATACTATAGGAGTCCAATGCAGTCCTAAGACATTCCAAAGCAGATGACTGCTCAGTGCAATGCAGTCATTGAGTTACAAACTGCACCTGTATCAATACAAGACTTGGGACATGATGGTCATAGCCACTGACTTAGAAACTGAACCCTGTGTATGTCACATCATTTTGATGTTGAAAGAGCACTGTAACTTGGGTGACATAAGCTTGCTACAACAGGCTTGATGATGGAGCTGTAAAATCCAAAGCAAAGAAATAAGATTGAGAAATGTACATGACGGAGCATATCTGCAGCCACTGCCTCACCTGTCAAACTCCACTGTGTAAGTGAGGATAAGGTAGCGTTTTGAGGTCAAGTGTTGCGACCTCGGAGCTGGAATGCTTGACTTTGCTGAAGATGAGATGCCGCTCTTCTTGTGCCTCAGTGTCTCAAGGTCGCTGTAGGTCAAGAGGTCAAGGACAACACTGTCGCTTGCCTGAAAAGACGGAAAAAGAGAGAATAATAAATTTCTATGATCTTTTCGGTAATGAATTGTTATCAGTTAGTCAACACAGACCATGTGTTCTTTACCTTTCCATTTCATCTTGCCTTTTATCATGTAACTGACAGTGGTTGAAGGTTAACTTGTGAGCAGTACCCTGTTTCTTCAACATCAAAAGCAGGTAGATCAATTCTTGAAATAAGTATATATTTTTCACCATGTTACGCAGAAATCTCCACCTATGATTCCACCAAACCACCCAGAAGTCTGGCATTTTTCAAGTTAAGGAAAAAAATTTTTTGCTGGGCAAAATGGGGATGAGATTCAGTTTTTCTTCTCCCACCAAAACAAGCAAAGGTGCAAACGTCATTCAATCATAAATTTAAATTAGTTGGATTGTGGGCTAAAACAGTCAAAGATGCTTGCACCTCTATATACAACTAACTTTAAACTTTGTTAAAAACTAGTTGGATTGTGAGATGAAGCTAAGTAGCAATGAGAGAAGAAAAAGGGCAAGTGTGCAGAAAGTGTTAGAACAAAGGAAACTATAAAAAAAAAAGGAAAGAAAAAGGGGGTGGCCATCTAAAGAGAGAGGTAAAAAGGAAGACCTGCGTAATGTTGTGTAATGGCTTGGCTCTTTGCCTGTATCATGCAAAAGATTTGAGTTTGATTCCCAAGTGGAGACTGGCCTCTGAGTCTTTCTGCTGGGATCTGTCTCTTTCAGCCTGGGTTGGCCTGCTTCTAAAACGACCTTACAGTTTTACAAGGGGTGAAAAATCAAAACTAAGCCAAACCAAATAGAAAAGAAAGATGAACGCAAAGAGAGATAGGAGAAGAAAGAGGAGAAAAGAAAGGGTGGGTGTAGGGGGGGACCAACATGACAGAAGAATGGAGAGAAGACAAAAACCTAGTATCTTAAGACCAGAAATTCCAGTCAAAGTTTTGAAAACTAAATACTGTCGTCAACTATACTTTTGTGATGGCAGATTCCAGCATGTTTGCGAAGATATTGAACTGCTTGAAATTTCCTGTCTTGTGAGTCAGGTCCTCAACATCTGAAAAAGAAATGATTAAAGCATTTGATAGCATGATCTTTGTAAAAAGACACATTAAGAGAATGATTTGCAACTTGAGTTTGATTCCCAAGTGGAGACAGGCCTCTGAGTCTTCCTGCTGGGATCTGTCTCTAAAAACTTCTAACAGATCTCATGTAGTTGATATATCTCTTATGTTCAGGCTTACCCTTAAACCTATGCAAGTTGTGCATCTGCTTTTAAAAGATAAGGGTTGTCTAGATCTATAAACAGTATGTTCTGGTCTACATTTATGACTTCTAGCATATTTTCAGTCTGGAGCCAATAAATGGGAAACATATGTCTGTTGTCTTTTAGTTTGAAAATCAGAATGCAATTTTCTTTTCTCGTGCTATTGATTATAAAGTGCACAGAGCCTGCTTTCAAGAGAGGACGCTATATATATAAAAATAATAGACCTAATAATATAGAATTTTTATATTTATGCATATTTCCGTTTTTTAAAAGATGCTCAGCACTAGTGTTGGGTCAAGCGCTCGGTACTGATTCATTTTATTTGAGCGCAGCAGATGCGGTCAAATAATGAGCAGCCCGCAATGCAGACATTGGGTCAAACGAATCACCTAGGATTAAAGAATAGTGCAGTCAATGAGCACCTGAACTGTTGAACCCAATGTTTTACAAGCGCTGGGTTCCCAGTCTAAGGCATAGTGTTTGTTAGTGGGGAAGGATTGCTGTCTAGAAACACCAGAGGCTTGGGGGGCTATTGTAATTAACACAGTGACACAGTGTTTACTTTGAAAACAGTAGTCTCAGCAATTGTTTTGGGGAATAAGTGAAATAACTGCATGAAGGCTTGGTTCGTGATATAGGCCTACTTTTAAATTCAGACCCAGGCTAGATATATGTAGGCCCGGATCGAGACACACAATAATACTACACAATATAGAATATACATAATAACAAACAAGGAGACATGTTAGCACTAAGAAGATTGACTAATCTAACTTCCAACTACCACATATATCTTATTCAACTTTATGTGTTCTATGTGAAACTTGAGTGGCCCATCCAAATTGGTAGCGACAGGCAAGGTTATGACTTAACAACCATGGGGGTTTACAAGGCATCTCTGACGATAGTATAGTTTGCAGATGGCTCGGCTGCCACTAGACCTGCTTGTTATTTGGTATATTTATGTTCGAGCAGTGACTGTGTATCGCTGATCCCCCTCCCAACCGCAGACCGATTTAGGAAGTGCACATTTATTCGCAGACACCACTTGCGAGCCCTCCTTATTCGCTCTAATTCTATCTGTACTTTTAAGTTCTTGTTGCTGAGCAGCACAAACTAAGTTTAAAATATGAAAATATCGGGTCATCTTTAAATGAAGCCATGGCATTTTAATGTCCAAGTAGAACTATTCCCTCTACTTACACTGAGCATCAAACATGGAGCGCCACTGGTCTGCAGAGAGCCTGTCCTCGACCTGTACCATCATGGACTCGTCTCCTTTACATTCGAGACTGATGATGTAGTCGGAGCCACGTATCACGTATGGACAACTTATATTGATGTCCTGGGGGTCTTCCATCGTGAGAAATTTACCTGTGAGAACAGACAGACAGATATTGCTGAAATCAGAACTTCAACAAACATTATGTTATGATGATCCAGCCCACAACTAAAAAATTAGAAGCCAGCATTATGACACAGCAAGCCTCTGAATCTGACCTGAACTGTCCTTTTCATATAGAGATCTAGAATCTAATACTACTAAGTAACTACTAGGCCTACTACTACTTACTAAACTTTAAGTTAACTATCATCATCCGTATCTGTTTCATAATGTAGGCCTCTAGAGGCTTTCTAATCAAGGCTAATGCTAGTGAGTAGTTAGTAACTAAATATGTCAGAGAAAGGAAGTAATAAGACAATGACAAGAAGTGGATTTTAATAAGCCTTCATTCATTAATTTTAACCATGACCGTTTTAAATTCATTCCATTCATGATTCCCGGAGCCTTTTGACATTTGTCAGTTTTGATTGAAGGGGCCTAGCCTAGAGTACAGAGCCTAGCTAGAGAGCAGTAGAGTAGATCAGTGTCAGTAGAGGATCTGCTGCTACTGCTGCTAGTGCTAGGCCTATACCTACCTAATTGGTATTAAGATTTACTCATATTTGGATAACGGTCTCGATATTGGATGTAAACAGGCCTGAAAGAAGAAAAAAAAAGTGAATAAAGCCAAAGGCAAAGCGCATACCCTGTACTGTAAAGAATTAAACTGAAGAATGGAGTTTGTATGGACAAGCACCGACTTGACGAGAATTGACGGATTGTGATGATTTTGAGCATGAAAAGAATGTTTGATCAGTGATCAGCAGTCAAGTGTACTGTTTTTACAACAAGCACTATGAGAGCAAATATCTGTAACAATATTTAACTCATCCTGTGCCTATTAACTTCAGGATTTATGCGCTGACCAATTCATAGGCCAAAACTTTCGAATACACCGCTGGTGGTCGCCATATTGTTTATGTTCTCAACCATCAAAATAGGAACGAGCGCTGTTTGCGAATGCTATAAAAAATACAAAAACCTGGAAGAAATAGAAAGAAACAAAACAATATTCTGCATAATCCAAAACTTCCAGAGCCTGGCAGAGGTCTTTCACTTTTAAAAGACAAATAAAATGGAAACTAAAACAAAAGAAAGAAGAGCCGAAGGTCGAAGAGTTTTTCCACATTACATTAAAACTTGAATTTATTTCTTCTTTAAGTGTGTAGACCTTTTGAAAGATAAATGCATTTATACTAAATATACCCCAAACGACTCGGCCTTTTAGTTTTAAAAGGAAAAATAATAATATATATTAATATACATGTACATGTACATAAATCATAAAGTTAAAATTAATAAAAACGAAACGAATATCTTCGAAGCGTAATTAGGCCTATTTAAAACTTGCATTCAATTTATTTCTATGAGTGTCTATATCTTCGTTAATGTGATAGTCGTGGTGGTTGAATAATACACCAAGTCTTAGTAGTCTAAGACAACCCATTCGAAGAGTTTTAATGGCATGAAGTAATAATATTCTAAAATAAATACAAGGCCTACAAATATTTCTTATAGAATGCATATAGTTCTCTTTGCTATTCTAAAGCTTAGACGTAGGCTTGTGTATTGCTCTAGCGATATTATCTCCTATATTAATCAGATGTGGACAGCAACCGCAGAGAAAGTTTTTAAAATATTGCGCTATTATTAGCCTATTAAAGTTCTCGTTTGACATACATTCCTTTTCCATAGTAGTGTAAGCCCCCTACTGTTTGCTTGTTAGTTTACACGTACCTTTTTTTATACCTCCTTTTCAAATGATACCAAAACACATTTCGTTTTCTCAGGGACATTCCTTTCCACATAGAAAAAGACAACTCCTGTTAAACTATTTCAAAATATTATTTCATGGATTAATTCCCTTGGTAGGTGAAAATATGGGGTTTTAGGGAAGCTTGGTCTCTCCCTCACTATTATTATCACATTATAATTATAACTGTTACAATTATAGTAGTTATTGTTATTATTCTTAAGTCTAGCTGGGTGGCCGGCTTCGCCCGGGTAATAGTTGGAGCATTATTCGAAGAGAGGGATAGAGAGAGAGAGAGAGAGAGAGAGACAGGGGGGGGGGGGGGGGG
>JAUKPP010262009.1:0-11792 GCA_032273245.1 Phyllaplysia taylori
CCCCCCCCCCCGGCCGTCCATAAGTGGTAAAAGTCCTCGTTGGAACCAGAAAGTTAACACTTCGAGTATCAGGGCATTAAGCTGGATTTCTTTTTCTACTCTCTATGGCTCCGACCCTCATCTCAACAGAATGTGACGTTAAAATCACAGGTCTTGAATCCTCTGAGATGATCTGAGAGTGTTGCAAAGACCTTAACCGCTATTGAATTTAATCTGATCAAATTTGGAGAATCATACTCTGAAAATTAATTTGTAGTCGCGTACTGATGGTAGCGTTGTGTAAAAACTAATAGGAGAACCAATGAACACTGAGACTTTTTGCTGAATCTGGTCGTAGTGATTCTTCATCATACCCACAAATCGTACTCAACCCTGCGTCATCTTGAGAGTGTAGATCTTTCAATTAATCGAAAAAAATTAAGTTAATCGTGTTAAAGGGGGGGGGGGGGGGGGATCTTGTTTCCCCGGCCCTTCCGATCAGAAATGGATGTTAAAATTGACAGATGCGTCTCTTGAATAACTCTATGTTACTATGTTTTCATGACTGCGAAGTGCTGCTGGCGCAACACGCAAATGGCAACCCTCAGGGAAACTTAAGCCTGCTTGAGTGCTCAAGTAAAAACCAAAACAAGAAGAGGCTAAGCAGCTGAGGCTGATGCCTCTATAAAAACCCACTCCTTACTACGAATAAAAATCGACAAACGAACATCAGAATTGGACACTAGGTCATAAGAGGTAGGCCTAATTGTTAATGGAAAAAATGTCTTTGAATAACATCTTTGCGTCTTGTGTGGGCCTATAGTTTCCTCATTTCGATTGAACGTTGGTTTGCCATTATCTTGTGTTTGCCCGGACACATGCAAAGCAAACAAAAACTGACAGGCGTCGGAGGCTTTATCTTCAGCAACAGTCTCAAAAATGGCGATTTTGCTGATAATGCGAACAGCAGTTGAACAGGAATTGCTGTATAGTATGCTTGTTGGCTCAAGTTTGCACAGCTGCTGAAGTAGAAATTATCTATGTAGTTGAAACATTGACTTGATGATTTTTTATCATCGAACCCACATGTCACAAGAAATTAAAAAGAAGGATCGGATTAACTTATTACAAACTCGGGTGTTCAGAGTTAAAGTTAAATTTCTTAATTGTCTTCGGTGAACATGGAACATCTTTAATTCTACAAGTCTAGAAACGTCTTGTATTCATTGTAGTTTTTCCCAATCAACTACTTTTGTTTTTTCTTTTATTTTTACGTCCCTTGCGGCTCTATAAGATTTTTGAAGAGAAGGAAATCAATGGCCGCCTAACAGGGCTACCCATGTTAAATCGTACAATATACTAATATGTAATTTGACCAAGTATGTACACACACGTTATCTATTTTTGTAAAGAATGGTTTTCTTATTCGGAAAACCCGGAAAGTTAATTTAAGTATAAGTTGTCTAAGGCTGGGATTTCCACTTCAAAAGTAGCTATTACCAAAAGAGGAATTTACAACCCCAGATTACGCAATGGCTTTAAAATTCTTTTCTGCTGTTGGTCAACGCGAGATTCTTGAAAATAGTGATTTAGGAGCTGCCGATATGCATCAAGGAGTTTTGTGTGAAGCAATCTATTTCAGTAAAGCAACGCTGGATACTCCTAGACAGGTCCAGCTTTGAACACTACGTTACAAAGACAGCTGACCAAGGTGTCTCAGAAATTAGGTCAGCGTCCTTCAAGTGGCCAATAAAAGCCAAGAGTTCAGGCGGTTCCTTTCAAATGGACATTTGAATGGCGTGCTCCTCAACCCCAAACGAAAGTTCCTAAAATCCGTTGCGGATCGATTTTCAATTGTGACGCCAGTGACAGAGTCATCATCGATTACCCAATTCCGAACTGCCAGGCGACAGACAGTAGCAAATCCTGCGATTCTTACGGTACACTTCAGGTCACGGCCAATCTTTCTTTGCTTTTCTTTTCTGTCCATTTTTTTCTTCGAGGGGGTGGGAGCTGAATGCAAACTGGCGCTGTGGTGTTATGGTTAGGCTCTTCGCCTATCATGCGGAAGACCCGAGTTCGATCCCGGTCGCGGACGATGTGCGTATTTTACTGCTGGGATTTTTTCCCTCTTTGCCCGGGTTGGCCGTGACAGGCAGGATCTCGTAAATGACCTTACAATGTTGCAGGGGACGTAAAACTGGTAACCAAGTCAAACCAAACTGAATGCAAAGTAAGGTATTTTTCATTCTAATTCGTAGTTAGTGAAAGTCATCCGAAACCATTTTTAGGTTCTGAATCTAGCCACATTTCAATTTGCCAAAGAATTGCTTCAACACAAAACACACCAGTAAGTACTTCAGCTAAGTTAAGAAAACATATCTCCCTGGACAATACCCACCACCTAGTAGTGGTAGTGCGATCGATATTTGGCAGGTTCGAACATCTGCTTGACGATAATATGACGAGAGCCCCGTTTAAAAATATGCTTATTTTCTTAAAACGGTTTCAATAATCAAGGGTGAACACGTAGTTTCAATAACGGTTCTACTTGCTTTAGGCTTCCAAAGGCCGAGCCAAAATATTCGCCTTTGAATGATGAGTTGGGAAGCACAGAAGCACTATAAAATGTGGCCATAGAAAAAGGAGGACCCACTAAAATGCATGTAACTCATTTGATTTTGCTGCAATTTCAATAAAATTTCACACAAGTAGAATTCAACCAAGGGGACAACGGATAATGTGTAAATATGAAGAAAAATCAAATAATGCATTAATGAATTATCAAGATTTAAATAATATCAATGAAATTTTGGTTTCACTTGTACATCTTATATTGATCTTATTAGTAATTGGGTGCTGTGCCACCGCCACGGGCAACATTGCTTTACACAAGAGTAGCTTGGGGAATATCTTTCCCCCTCTTAGGCGGAGCGTCCACTGACCTGTTTACTCAGTTGCCGGCCAAGCTCACATGTATATATCATAGATGAGCCTGGCCTGTAACTGATAAAACAGGTCAGTGGACGCTCCGCCTAACGCCGTCTTGAGATCTTTGTACAGTTTCAGCATCCGTCTTAGGAACAACTGAATGCTAATGGGTATTTCCAAAGCAAGAATTTACAACGCCAGATTACGCAACGGTTCTAACCTTTATTTATTTTTTTCTCTTGGTCATCGCAAGATTCTTTAACATTAAGACAGCAATTTGGGAGCTGCCCATACGGATCAAGAAATTTTGTATAATGAAATCTACTTCAGTACAATTTTGGCAGATACAGTCAAACCTGTCTAAGACGACCGCCAATTATCGAGAAAAACGTGGTCGTTTTGGACAGGTGGTCGTCTTAGATAGGGATAATAGGTCGTTTGTGCAGGTGGTCGTCTTATACAGGTGGTCGCTTGAGCAAGTTCAACTGTACTCGCAGGCAGGTCCCGTTTTAGACACTACATTACAAAGACAGCTCTCCAACGGAAAGGGGATCCACTAGGGTTGGAAAGAGTTGGTGGTGGAAAAGACAAGGTAAAGAGCTGAAAAAACACGACAGTCAACCAATGTCCACCTGAAATCATAATTTATTAATGAATGAGAAAAACAGAGGGCAACTTATCGGCAGGACGTCTGAATGTTTTGGTTTGGTTTGGTTTTTTATTTAACGCCACTTGCAACCCTGTAAGGTCATTTGCGAGGCGGGATCTCCGAATTTTACGTCAATGTCCTCATAAGGTCTGTGAGCGAAATAGTGATGACTGGAGATACTGATTATAATACAGATATACAATTATTCTAGGAACAACAGGATGGACCTGTGACAACTGAGGGGAAGGTTTGAAACCATGACTACGAAGCTAACCTACAGGCGTTCTAGGATGAAGGAATGAATGTATGAATGAATGAATGAATGAATGAATGAATGAATGAATGAATGATTTTTATTCAGTATTCGCATGCCATTGACCCATGATACGATACATAGAGTTAAACATGTACACTTCAGGTTTCCATACAAACGTACAATACTAATAATTACATAGAAATAGAAACACATCAATTCGTATATTAGCATAATACGGGACAAAGTCAATAATACACATCTTTCAGTTGCACTGCTTTTGCAATAAAAGATATTAAATTTTCTATAACGAGTGGGTCGTGAGAAGGCGTCCTAGAGCTTCTATCGATAACTAAAAATCGTTTCTCTGCCATAGATACTCTTAAAAGTGCAAACTTATGAATATTTATTACCCTGGTCTGCAGTTTTCACATTTGACATTAACTGAGAAGTACGGATTTAATTTTATTCCCAAGTCGTGAATTATGGAAATTGAAGAAATCCAATACCGACATTCTCAAGATGAACCTGTGGCATATTAAGTCTTATATTATTAGTCAGGTGATGTCTTAGATCAACTTCACAGAAAGCAATAGATAGATTTAGATCTTTACACTGCTGAGCCAACGGAACGGGTTTTCAGTATTGCCGCAATGCACTTGTATTTCTATAGCAGTTGCAAATACAATTCGGTTGTATTTGTGTCTCAGTTAATTAAAAAGTTTCTAAAAAAAGAAAAATTGGAAAGAAAAGAGAAGCACCCACAGACCCCCCACCACCACTAAATTTCTGCGCAGCCTCAATGTCACTCCTAATCTTTTGCTGTAGCCTACGATAGAAAAATTTCAACATATTATGCATGGTTACAAAAATGCAAAATATTGTCAGGAAAATAGGGCTAGATATACGACATGTACATGTATATACCACGTTTGAGAAAAGGTCATCGCGTCAATGATACGGTGAAAAAAGACATTGAACAGTCTCGAGACTCACAATTATCTATGTCACTCTTAAATTACGTGTCACAATATCCATGCCCTTTGAAATTCTACATATTGGCTGATGTCATGTTTATGTCAGTCTATATTCACGACTCAGGTGATGTTTAATTTTTTTAATTTATTTTGCTTTGTTTTTTGTTGTTTTTTATTGAGAGGGAGGTAATGTACTAATTTGATATTGTCTAGTCACATTACAAGGAATAAATGTTCTTGTCACTTCAAAGTAGACTACATTTCTATATCATATCTTTGAGTCTCTGTTGGAGGTGTAGGGAATTGATGACAAGTAGGCCTATTAGATCTGTTGGCAGTCATATTTTTGGGGACGTTTTTCTGACATATTATTATGGTGTGTAAAAACGACGCAAAACTGCATCATTTTTGCTATCATTGTCGTTTTCGTTGTTTATTTGTGTCCACGATAGGCCTGATGATGGTGCTTTATTTGTTGAAAACGAAAATACTTTGCTTCGCCTTCTCCTTGTTCTTCCCTCTCTTGTCTCTTTATCCACTTTCTCTCATTCTCTCTCTCTCTCTCTCTCTCTCTCTCTCTCTCTCTCACACACACACACACACACACACACACACACACACACACACACATACTTGCTCTCTCTCTCCTCTATCTCTCTTTCACTTTCCTTCTTCTTCTCACACGCGTTACCAGCATCCATAGTGTAATGATTAGGATCTTGACCTATCACGCGGAACACTCAACCGGCGCTGTGGTTAAATGGTTAAAGCTCTTCGCCTTACATGCGGAAGACCCCGGTTCTATCCCCGATCGGGGACGATGTGGGTTTTTTCTGCTGGGACTTTTTCCCTCTCAGCCGGGTTGGTCCTGACAGGCAGGGTCGAAGTAGCCCGTCTCTTAAATGAACTTACAGTGTTGCAGGGGACTTAAAACTGGTAACCAAACCAAACCAAAGCGGAACACTCAAGTTCGATCTCACATGCAGACAATTTGCGCTGCGATTCGTCCTTCTCAGCCCTGGTTGGCCCGGACAGACACGGTCGAAGCAGCCCGTCTCTTAAATAACCTTACAGTGTTGCATGGGTTCATACACTTTCCTTGTCTCTCTTTTTTTCTCCCTCCCACTCGCTCTCTCTTTCACTCTGTCTAACTCTCTTTTCCTTCCGCCATCTACCACTTTTACGCTCTTCTATTTTTTTTTGTCTAATAGGATGGACACACGCACACACACACACACACACACACACACACGCACACACACACATACATACATACACACACACACACATACATACACACACATACTCTCTCTCTCTCCCTCTCTATCACACACACACACACACACACACACACACATATCTTCACACACATCTCACACTAAGACATTGCACTCATTCACAAAACGACACGAGATTCAACTGCCACCAATTTCCTTCAAAATCATCCGACCCCCACATATTACGTAACCTTCCCCCCCCCCCCCTATCTTCCACAGACATCACCATCACCACCATTACCACCAGCAGCAGCATCATCATCAATTCCAGCCAAGACGACAAAAACCCAAGAGAGATGAGACAGACGGGAGGTAGCAGACAAAAGTCAAGAGACTGATTGAAAAACGTCTGAGCTCTCCGTCCCGCGCGCATCATTACCAGGGGATCAAGGGTCCTGTTAAGTGGACACAGATCGGGGATTTGGCGGGAGATCTGGGAGAGAACGATGGTCCAAGGCTTCGGCGATCTTCTCTCGTGAGCAACGCTGGGAAAGGAATCTCTCTTCAAGATCTGAATAGGGAGGGAAATCTATGAAAGATCATCAGGTTCTCTTGCGTGACAAGCGCTGAGTGCCCGTTTTGCCCATGAGGGTTTCGTCGGGCTACTGAAATTAACAGCGTCGCGAACCCTCGCTCTACTTGCCTGTATATATTACGTGAAGTGAAAGCCCATTTTTCTCATGCTGACGAGTACCACTTTCATCTTGCGTTCTCAATCTTTGTGACCCAATTATTTTCTCGGGGCAATTTCCCATCTTTCCAGCAAATGTTAACCTCATGAATATAGCATAATATCCCATTGATAGTATACACTAAAAAGTATGTGACTCAGCTGACTCGGAAAATTATTTTCTATTTTCCATAAGAAGAGAACTGCTTGATATTTAAGATTTTTGTATTGATGTTGAAAGTGTCACAATGTACAGATCTGGGTAATGCAGCCAGAGATTTGATAATTTTTCTTTAATCTTTAGGAAATCTTATGACTATCAAAGTGCGAAAAGGAGGCTGAACCAGTCGAAACAAGCATTCACATCTATATTACATATTGGTAATTATAAACTAAATGATTATGCTCTGAAGAGGCGACTCATGAATGAGACCTCTGAGAGTTATACATGAACTGACAATTTGTTCGCAGACCACAAAAGTGCAATTTAGTTTATCAAGCTTGGGATAGAAACTGCTTCTACTCTGAAACAGTCAATGTGGACTGCTCTCGTACTCATCATAGAAGCAGACATATAGAATTACGCAGCTGAGTCTGAGCCAACACGTCTTTACCAGAGATAAGCACCGTCGCTAAGCTCTGTTGCAATCACAGACGTGAAGAAACAGCACGAAGCAGAAGAGAAAAAGTTGTTCTAATCCTCTGTGTGGGTGAAGTTCTTCATCAGACAACAGTAAAGATGCAGCTCGATCGGATGTTCCTCATACCTGTGATTGTTTCCCTTTTGTCTCGCATTGTGGAAGGTACGTATTACCTCCCCTTTCTCTCAAGGGGATTTTTTCTTGGCTTTTCTGTTTCCCTTTTTTTCAGTTGAAATTCATCACCCTGGTGGTGTTTTGGGCTCTCTGGGTTGGTCTGATACTTCTACTTTTTTCTTATATGTACTTACCTTATTTTTCTCTTTTTTTAAAAATATATGTACTTATCTGCTTCAGGGCGCTGAAATAATCCTTCAATGTCGATAGCGCGATAAAACCTTAATGAAACAAAAAGACAATAATGCACCCCTTTTGGAATCCGGTGAAAAGATATCGAGAGCTCCAGTATTTCCCCAATACCGTTGGAATTTGAAAAGACTGAGACGCAGTCGTGACATTTCGTTAAAAAGTATCCGTACCAATCGGTTTTGTTGTTAGGAATAATTTATTTGTTTATCATGTCGTTGACGTCAGCTTAGTTGAGCAATTTTTACCTCTTTTTACATACGTGAATAATAAAATATGTTATGGCGTATCCAGTCAGGTTGCAGGGTTAATTTCCTTATCAAGTTACTGTTTCTCTTTGCCGTTTTTTCCTAAACAGTGAAACAAGTTGGGATTAAAACCAATATGGTGCAGCTCAATCATTGGCAAAAAGCGACAGATAAGAACATTTGCTATTGATTTTCTAAGCAATAAATCAATGTATACTCAGTAATTTAAATAACGTGTCTACCCGTTCTCCATGATTCTTTTACCTTCTCCGTCCGTCTGGTGTTGGTATCTTCTTTTTTTTTTTTCTTTTTTTTTTGGGCCATACCCGTTCCTATCAAATGACGCTTGTGTGTTTAGTAATTGAACATTGCGCAAGTGGGTGTTGTTGCCTTCGTTGCCCGTTATTGTTTTGCTGTTGTTGTTGTTGGTTGCTTTTGTTGCGCTACTCATGCTGTACGTCGTTGTTGTTACTGTTACTATTGTTTTTGCTGTTGTTGTTTGTTTGTTGTTGTTCTTGTTGCTTGTTTGTTTGTTGTTAACCTAGCTGTTATCATTGCTGTTGTTGTTGGGATAACGTTGTTTGCTGTTGGCGCTGTTATTGCTTTTGTTGCTGATGCTGCTGCTACTTCTGATACTTTTGTTGTTTGATGTCATTTCAAACCCGTCCAATCACCTTTTAGCTCTGGGTTTGCGCCATTGTTCTTTCCCATTAGTACTGCTGCAGCGCTCGACCCACTAACACATTACTCCATCAGTCTGATGGATGAGAAGAAAATCAATCGTGTGTCCGTCAACCATTTTTACGAATTGATTTGGTTTGGTTACCAGTTTTACGTCCCCTGCAACACTGTAAGGTCATTTAAGAGACGGGCTACTTAGGCCAACCCGGGCTGAAAGTGAAAAAATCCCAGCAGAAAAAAAACCCAGATCGTCCGCGATCAGGGATCGTACCGGAGTCTTCCGCATGCAAGGCGAAGAGCCTAACTAGTACACCACAGCGCCGGTTTTACGAATTGAGGCTAAACCAAACTACATCACGTGAGTCTTTGCGCAGGCCTATTTATATCTCTCTATGTTAGGCGTGTCACCAAACTGCTAATCTTTCGTTAATATTGATGTTCCCCGTGGTAACGTAAGCTACTTACAGGTGGGATTTCCGAAACCCATTTCAAAATTAGGTAATTATTATTTCATCTGTGACCTTAGGTCGAGAGTGTGTGAATCAGAATACAAGAAGGACGACAGACTAGTAAGGGACTATTTTTAAAGAAAAGATTTTCAGGGGCAAGAAATATGTTTATGTGCCTTACTGTTTAAGTACCCGTGAAAAAGAACAGTCTTTTATAAAGATTATCCTCTAGAATCATAGCCCATCGTCATATTTGTATTGAGAGGGTTTCACTGTCACTGATATTCGAGGTATCGGGTATTCATTATACTCAAGCTCTGGTATTCTAAAAAAAAAAACATGCATTCAATGGCTAAATGTGTAAATATAACTTTCAACTTTTTTTTTTATCTCTCGTTTGGAAAAGATAATCTCCCTTTAATTAACACGGAGAGCTCTCGCTGGCTCTTTAAAGTACAGCGAGTTGAATCTTGCGCTTTTACGCCAACAGGTTGAAAATGGGGTGTTTTAAAAAAATTCGATACACATTTTTGCTAACTTTAAGACATAATTTCATTATGTCCATCAGTGCGCTATAGCTTAGGCCTACAAGCATTTGCGCCTTAACTGTAAGTTCATTGTCAAAGGCTAAACTACCGCATTTTGAGTTATTGCAATTGTTTGACATTACGTAAAGTATTTCGAACAAAAATAGGGATCATTAAAAGTAGCTTTGAAAACAGGAAGTGTACCCGGTTGCGGAAAACCTCATTCTATTATGTCTAGTGCTTTGACTTTGAGCCCCCATCGGGGTGTGAGGCGCAGTATTGCCAGGATGGTGACTTTATAGCCATACTTGGCTGCGTTTTCTTTCTTTTCTTTCTTTTCATTTGGTAATTATGTTTTTGGCTTTTATTTCTTTTGATTTATCATTTGTAATACAAAAGTAGAATTCGGTATGTTTCATTCCAAAAGCGTTCCAACATCTGTATGAATTGTTTTTTTCCTATTTGCTTATATTATTATCATAAAAACTGCGCCGAAATAATTTTGAATTAGTTCCTGGCTATTTTTGTAATCTTTTGGAGGGATTTCTCTTTAAGACCTGGCATCACTGGTCAGTCAAATTTTCGCGCGTTGTTGGTCTGATTGACAGGCCTGGTGTTTGTACCGTGTGACACTGGCCAGCAGGGACACCCCGTGGGAGTTGTTTGGCTTTTTGACATTTTGATCACAGCTGGTTTGGTCCCCACACAGAGAGCTTTAATTATATCGAGAGAGGAAACGAACGTGTGACGCAAGAAGACAACCACGAGGAGACAAGAGAATACGCAGAAGAGTCAGCCTCCATGAAAAATAAGTTATTTATATATAAAGGCACCAGCTTTTTGGCTGTTTTTACCTCTTGTTTAGATTGTGTTCTTTTCTACTGTGGTTCATCCATCTGTGTTTTGTCAAAGCAAAAACCGGTGCTGTGGTGTAATGGTTAGGCTCTTCGCCTGTCATGCGGAGGACCCGAGTTCGATATCTCACTTGCGGACGATTTAATTTTTGTCTGTTGGGGTTTTTTTTCGCTTTCACCCGGGTTGGCCCTGACAGGTAGTGTCTAGGTAGCCTGTCTCTTGTATGACCTTACAGTGTTGCAGGAGGCGTAAAACTGGTAACCAAACACACAAACAAAGAAGTAGTCTAGTACCTTTACTTACGAAAACAACAAATCCCAGGGCAAAGATGCGATATTTGCTAAGTCTCAAAGGAAGAGTTGTAATATTAATTATGTTGTTTTTGGAAACGCGTGAGCATGTGATTTCGTGTGGCATAAAGGGAGTTAAATTTCCTCTCTATAATTCATTCCTCTATGGCCCACCCTAGAATCTTGACAAAAGGTTGCTGTGTCGGGCAGGTGCCATTAAGAGTATTTTGATTAAATCTCCATTATTAAAAGGTTTACAATGAATTATTAAGTACTCTCGCTGAGAGCAAGCCGTGAACCGCTGTTGAATAGCAATTTGTCCGTTCAGATGACATGTCAAAGTGTAAGCCAAGCGCTGGTTGATTCCCTCAACTCCCGGCTCCACCCCCCCCCCCCCACCCCCTCACCCCACCCTCCGCCGCCTCTTTCTCCCCCAGTGAGCTGAGGTCAAATTATATCGTTGTTGCTCATAACATAACTACCGTAGTCATATTTTGGCCGTTTTCAGATTTCTTGCCTAAGAGATTGAATAAAATATAACTCTGCGGTGCTCCATAATGCCCAAGTCACAGGACTCATGTATATATTTTTTTTATAAATGTTATTGAAAGGGTTAGACAAACAGGGTTCTCGTGGTCTCAGCTGTAAAGTATTTTTGGGTCATTTTCTCAAACTATAAAAAATGGCTTAGGCAATTATATTATGAGCACGATAATATTTACCAGCGAAAAGTTTGGAGAGAACATTAGGCGTCACTAAACCAACTAGACGGAACCTTTGTACGGGAATATTATTTAATGGATTCTGGGTTTTACTTGAACAAACCGGCGCTGTGGTGTAATGGTTAGGCTCTTTGCCTTGCATGCGGCAAGACTCTTGATCGATCCCCGATCGCGGACGATCTGGATCTTTTTTCTGTTTGGATTTTTTCCCTTTCAGTCCGGGTTGGCCCTGACAGGCAGGGTTGAAGTAGCCCGTCTCTTAAATGACCTTACAGTGTTG
>JAUKPP010262020.1:0-11792 GCA_032273245.1 Phyllaplysia taylori
GGCTTGGACCATAGCAGGGTGGAACCAAACACCACGGGACCTTGTCGGATAGGCGCCAAGGTTAAAGAAACGCGCTATGATTTGCGTCATAAAGGGAAGTAAGTTGCCCCTCTCGGTACTCCTTCTCTCCGTTTCTACCTCTGATTTAAGGCTTGAGAGAATTATAAACCCACTTTCATTGGTCCCCCTTTTTCCCTCAGACGTTCCCCTCAACACAAGCTGTTTGACTCACCCACAAAACTGCGTAGTGTGTGTTTAAACATCCGCGGAAGCTTTGATAAAGCGCATTTGGCCATGCATGTCCCAGATTACGGCGCGGAGCCTCGAATTGATTGCCTCTTTTGCCCTGTGTTGTTTAATAGGGGGTGCGGGTCCAACTATTTTAGACTCGAGTCGGAGATGAGTAGTTTCAGATTATTCGAGTGAGTACTCCGAACATTCGATGATTTAAGTTCTGAGTGCATTTTAAATGTGTTATTTCTTTGTAGTTGATTTAACTAAATATTATTACTCGAATTATGGTTGTGTGTCTGTAAGTGTGCTTGCGTGCTTGTATGAGTATTGGTGCGAGATGAAGAAAAAGGGAGGACAGAGAAAGGAAAAAAGACAGTAAAAGAGGGAGAGAGAGAGGGAGAGAGGGAGAGAGAGAAAGACAGAGAAAGAGAAAGAGGAAGAGGGTGACCTTTGATTCTTATCTTTCCCCCTTTTTTCTTTTTTTTAAATCCCTTTTATGTTGTTGTGCCTTTGGATTTTGGCAAAGAAAAAAAACACCATCCTATTTTTTTTTAAATCCTCGAGCAGGTACTCGAGCAGAATACTAGGAAATGTTGTACTCGAGTAAGTACTTGAGTTGTTTTAATTACTGTAGAAAGTACTTGCAACGACTAAATACTCGAATACTCTATACGGACTCGATTGCTCGCACATCTCCTATTGTTTATTCGTCTTGACGAAGTAAAACAGCCCAGACCTGTGGGAGAATTAGTCAGACAAGCCCCAGCTCTGTAAACAAGACGAGTGGTCGCTTGTTCGTCAGGCTTGGTCTACAAGAGTCTTTAAATCCTGGCAACGAATCAAAGGTATTTTCTGAGCATTGGTTCTAAGCACAGACGTTGGGTATAGGACAAGGAAAGTGGTGTAATGATTGATGAAGAAAGATTTAGTCGTAGAGAAATAGTAGAGGATGGGAGGTGCCTGACTTATAACAAATGAGTTAAATGGTGGAGCCATGAGGGTGGGTGGTAAGTTCTCTGGTATGGTCTGCTCCTTTTATTTATTTCTATGCACTACTATTATCCTTTTCCGCTTCCTGGCGCTATATATGACCGAGCAGTGTCAATAGCACCGTGGAACTGTAAGAAGCCAAAGAAACAAGTAGAGAGGCCCCGGTAGATTTTCATGGAGGCATGGTCGAAATTGACCGCCTGTTGCATCGGGCGAAAATATAAAAAGCGCAAAAGACCAGTAATGTAGATAAAGCAGGCGATATTTTGTATTTAAAAAATCGCAGTAATTTACTCTTTGATGCGTCTATATAATGTGGTGTATGCAAATGGGTTATGGTATAGGAAACAGTGGTCCATTGCTAAGGTTGTGGAGCTTTCTTTTCCAAATGTATTACCAAAAAAAGATAGAAAAACACTAATGTCATAACCTACATATCAAGCAGATTTTTTCACGACATGTGCACACAGATCACAAACAGGGAGAGGAAGCAGCTAACTTTTTCAAAGACGGTAATACTTTACAAGAGGTGTAAAACCAAAAACGACAACAAGTTTGTTAAAAAGGGAAGAAGGTTTGCACTTATGGAGAATGCATTATGTTGCGCCTACACTGTGGCTTTGATAACTGTGCAAAATCTTCTATAACAGCCATTAGTTATAAATGTTCAAACACATGTTCTCTTTCATGTGTTTGCACCGAGGCAATAAATCTCATTCCGCCTCCAAACAATACGCCGCAGAAACAATAAATGCCACCATAGCACCCTCTGTTCTTCCCCACAACTTCTGTGTGCGCGGTTCCACCGGAGAGAAGGAGTACCGAGGGAGACAACTTACCTCCCTTTATGACGCAACTCCTAGCACGTTTCTTAAAAAGTGGCTCTACCCTGAGCTATCCAAGCCAAAATGGCGAAACAAAAGCTGGCTTTTCTATAAATAAATACGTCTTAATAACAACCAGATGAAAAAAACAAGACACACTTGTTTTAGAGTGCACAAGCAAACAGAAAACCTCATCAAAATTATTATGAACCTAAAACCTATAAATTAGCAATAAATATTGATTTATATCAACCACGTCATGACGCTAGTTTTTTACTCTCTAATGACGTAGTAACGCTCTTGAGTACGCACTTGAGTAGCTTTTCTGCTACTCTTTTGCTTATACATTTTTTCCCTTTCCGCTTACTAATCCAGACCGAGCTTACCCCTCTTTATATATAAGCTCTTTGGAAACAATAACTGCCACCATAGCACCCTCTGTTCTTCCCCACAACTTCTGTGTGCGAGGTTCCACCCCTGTATTCTGGCGGTTCACATCACAGCTCTGGTTCCCAGATCAAACCGATGCCATTACCCCGCCCATTAATTTGGCTCCATAAAGATCAGTGCCGAAGACGGGGGAAAATCTGCCTCCTTTTGTCCCGACTGCACAACTTCTCGTTAGATTTAATGTCCGGGAGCCAAAAACTCAAGCGCCACCGGATGCCTTCGCGGAAGCTCACAGAGACACCGTATAAAAATTAATCCGCCGCAGCATAAAAAGTAATCCGCTAAGCGAAGACAATAAAATGGAAATCAATCAGACATCTTGTGTGTTGGGATCTGTATAGTAAAAAACTGCTCACTGTTGGCTCTTCCTGGGAGAGGCCTGTCTTCGTGCAGGGATTTCAATTCATCAAAGTCTTGACCGTTTGTTTGCTTGGAATCGACAGTAGACAAATGAGCAAATGGATATGGGAACTGAGGATTTTCGGAAAGCAGAGAAGGGAGGGGGGATTAGAGAGGGAAAAGGCGTTGGCGGAGGCAGAGAAGATACGGGAAGGGAAGAAATGAAAAGAGAAAAAAATATATGGATATGGATAAAGAGGAAAAGAAAAGAGAAGGGAGGACCGGAACGGAAAGGAGAAGCGAAGAAAAGAAGAGTAGGGAAGAATGGAGAGAAAGTAAGGAAGAGGAAATTTCAAAAGAGAGGAGAAGAGAAAGCCATGGAAAAGAACAGGAGAGAATAGAGGGGTGGGGGTGGAGTATGAGTTTCTCGTGATAAAACCCTCATAGTTTGTCCATTGCGCGGATAAACATTATGGGTTTTCTTCCCTTCAATCACCCCCTTCCTCCCCTCCCCCTCCCATTCCTCCAACTCCTGACTTTCAAATGGCACATTTCGATATCCGAGTATTAAGCATTGAAATCCTAGTACTCGTATTCAAGGTCCAACAGACATGAGGCCCGTCTTTAAGCAAATAGAAACCCCATGATAACATTGATGATAATACAAGTACACATATGTATAATCTATTTCTAACCATTTTTTCCGGCCCACAATCTTGGTTACTCCGAAGCTCAGGCTCATCTTTGCCACCCATCGAGCTCTGATCCTGTTTGTCCACCTCTGACCTCTTGTTATTAATTCCTAACTTTGGCTGTCTGAATCTGCAATAATTCAGGGAGGTGTGAATGGATTTATGGTAATGAACTCTTCATCTACAGATTGGCCAGACCACCGCCGGCCCCTGATGGCCACTATGTTTAGTTAAATCACTTTGTCCCCTTTGACTGCTTTAATCTATATTTCTTCTTCTTATAAGATGGATCTGTGACTTCTACCATGTGATATCTGACGCAGATATCACATCTTTACCTGCCAGGACATTGTAAAATGAGACTTTGTGTAAAAAAAAGAAGGAAAAAAAGAAGAAAAAAGGAAGAAAGAAAAGAAAGAAAAAATGCAAAAAAAAAACCCACAAAAAAGCTGTTCTCTTGCGGTAGTTTACCTTGACTCGGGCATTAAAGCCGACCGTTTGATGTGACAGATTGGCCACACTCAATCTGCCTGGAGTCCGTTTCCATAATGTTTTCAGCGTCTGATATCTCTCGACCGCGGCGCGTCGCACATTAAGAGTTTGGTATCCGCTTATCAGACATCATGACAGAGTTACAGCAGTGTCGGTAGTCCAGTGATTAGGCTGTCGGACTTGTAATCTGCCAGTTCAGACCCTATGTTGTGCCCTTGGGAAAGTCATATGTGCACATATTTCCTCACTTCAAACAGGTGTAAATGAGTACCCAGCCACAGACAGCGGAAGGTCTTGTCATGTTTTGGCATCTGTAAAACGGAGATGAGTTTTTGTTTCATTTTTAGTTTGTTTGTTTTTATAGGGTTTTTTAATTTCTTTCTTTTTCCCCCTTTTTTGTTTTTCCCCTTTTTGTTTTTATTTTTGTTGTTGTTTTTGTTTTTGGTTTGGGCCTCTTTTTGCTCGTTTAATTTTTTGTTTATATGGATTTCGTAATTTCTTTTTAAAGGACTGTTAATCACACACCTCCCCCCCCCCCCCTTCCGTCTCTCTCGATCTCTCTATCTCTCTATCTCTCTCTCTCTCTCCCTCTCTCTCTCTCTCTCTCTCTTTCTCTCTTCCCCATCAACAATAAATTCTGGTTACTGGCAACAGAATATGAGTACTCAGTCCTAACTTTGAAATGTAATATTTAAGTCTTCAGATCAATCAAACAAACTTTCACAGACCTTAAGTAGACTACAAGAAATTGGAGTAGCCTATCGATATCTTCAGATCATTTTTTTGTTTTCACATGATCAAGAGCCTGCACCAATGGACTGAGTCGAGCACTGAACGGGCACTGTTGTTTTTCTTTTCTCACGAGATGTCTTTTTTTTTGTTGCGTAACCTGCAACTTTGATATTTATTCTCAAAATATAGGGTGATACCATCTGTGTCCCTGAACTTTTGAACTTTCGATTTACTAAGCTAAAACTGTCAATATACAAACATGTATGAGATTATATTTCCCTGGACAAATCTTACTCTTTTCGCTTTGTTTTTGTTAGTTTTTGCTTCTATTTTTGTCCGAGTTCCTTCGCTTAATCTGTTATAATCCTTTCTTGTCTAGACCTGTGCGTTTACTTGTTTGTTTACCTGTGTGTCTACCTGTCTTCCCAGGCTAATGAGCTGTCTAGCTTATCCAAAGCCTGATTGAAGAAGAACTGATATTATGACAAGCAAAGTCTGTGAGGGTATATCATGTTGTTTAATCGTGGCACGTTATCCTCGATTAATCTGGGTTGATATTTGTATGAGGAAAGGAGAAATGAAAAATTAAAAACAAGGGGGGGGGGGGAGAAAGAGAGAGAAGAAGAGAAGGGGAGAATGGAGAGAAATTAACGAAGAGGAAATTTTAAAAGAGAAAAGAAACGGTGTAAAGAGAATGCCGTGGAAAAGAACAGAAGAGAATAGAGGTGAGGGGGGAGGAGGGTATGAGCGTGTTCAGGTATTGATTGAAGAGAAAGCCTTTTTCGGAAAATTTAAAAGGTGGTAAGGAAAAAAGGTGGCTCTCCAACGGAGATTGTGCTTAGAGGGATCCACAGGGATCAGACAAGGTGTTGATAAAGGGATCGGAAATAGCCTTACCATTACACCACAACCACGACTGGGGAAGAGGGAGAAATGTGCAAATACAAAGAGAAGAGATCAGAGGCCTACCTTCACGACTTGTTTGAAATAGATTTGGGGAAAAATGCTTGCACTGCCCCAGGTTCGATCCCGGGAACACGGGACCATTGGCGTGAGATGCGAACACCATAACCTCTAGACCACGACGCTATGTCTTCCTTAACATTTCAGTGTTAAAACGGGTTCAAAACCAAAAACCAAATCAAACCTCTCCCTACAAAGATGAGTTCGTCATTGATTTATAGCTATTCCATTACAGCCAAGTCACCTTGTTGGTCAGTGGGACCGGACTTGAGTGACGTGGCAACAGTGACTCTTCAGACCTCTCGGAACCTTCCAGGCTTCATCAGGACCCTATTCTAGCAGAGACACCAGTCGATGTGGTTTCCTGATCAAATCTCCGCTCCCTATAATAGTTGTGTCCACTTCGCAGTGGGGTCTTTCTCGTCCATAGGCCGCACCCGGAACGTCATGACCGATGTCTGCAGTTTGGTTTGGTTACCTGTTTTACGTCCTCTGCAACACTGTAAGGTCATAAAGAGACGGGCTACTTCGACACTGCCTGTCAGAGCCAACCCGGACTGAGAGGGAACAAATCGCAGCAGAAAAATAACCCAGATCGTCCGCGATCGGGGATCGAACCAGGGTCATCCGCATGACCAGGGCCAACCCGGACTCAGAGGGAAAAAATCCCAGCAGAAAAAAACCCCAGGTCGTCTGGGATCGGGGATCGAACCAGGGCCATCCGCATGACAGGCGAAGAGCCTTACCATTACACCACAGCGCCGGTGATGTCTGCAGTGAGGTGGTTAGGCTCTTCGTTTTGTTTGTTTGTTTGTTTGGTTCGGGTTTTAGGGCTCCATGCACTCTATAGGGTCATTTCGGCGCCCAGAACCATTCCAAAGTATTTTTTGGTAGGGATTAATTTTGAATTTTGCCCGGGCGACGGCCTGATAGGCCTACTCTTTTCGATTTTCAACCACCAAAGGATCTTTAATGTGCGCAACGTACACACGGTGCCTCCGAGGTTTTTCGTTCTTCTCCGAGAAGACTAGGGATTTTGATCTTGCCTACACTAAGATCATGAGTGTGGCTGAAAGGGAAGGAATAGACAAGGAAGAAGAGAAGAGAAGCAAGGCAGGCGACAAGAGTAGCGTAGCAGGGTAGTGGAGGAGACAAAGGAGAAAGTGAGAGAAAGAGTCAGAAAATTGGATGCAAGGGTAGACAAGGTATAGATAGAGGAGAAGAAGAAGAAGAGGGAGAAATAGAAGAAGAAAATTTATTGGGGATAACATGCCGGCACCGTCCCGGGATCGAACCCACAATCTTTGGCATGAGAGGCAGACACAACTAACCTTTAGACCACGAGAGTCCACTGAGGCTCTTCGTCTATCTAGCAGAGGATTGGGGCTCGGTCGCCGATTTGATCGAGCGTAATCTCTTTGAGTGGTGTATCCTTTTAGGCCCACGTTGGCTAAAACAGTCAAAGATGCTGGCGCCTCTATAAATCACTAACTTTTTAAACAACTTTGGCTATGATGAGTAGTGTTGAAGTAACCGACTTTTAGAATATTCTTACACTGTTGAAAGTCGTGCAAAACTAAATGGCTAACCAACAATTCTTGTTTTACTCTGTACATATTATTTTTTTCGTTTCCGTCGTAGTTTGGTTTTTGTTTTGTTTTTGTAAATGTTGCTGTTGTTACCCGTCTTAGTTTGGTTTTTGTATTGTTTTTGTAAATGCTGCTGTTGTTACCTACCTTAGTTTTGTTTTTGTATTGGTTTTGTAAATGTTGCTTTTGTTATCTTTGTCACTGTCGGTGGTGTTGGATTATTTCTGGGTTTTTTTATGTTTTCAAGCCAAAACAGAAGATGAAAAAAAAAGGGGGGGGGGGTGTTGCAGGGTGAAATCGCGCTAACTTGGCCTCAGTCGCCCGACAAAAGAGCCATACTCAAGCACTTAACTTTAGTAAACGAGCTCGCCTTACTAGATAAATCCTCTCTCGCGCGATAGAGACCACAGGTCACCTTTTCACAGTGCAAGACAACGGAAGAACTTATCACAACCCAACAGACTTTTTAACGCAACTGTTTCTGAAAAGGGCACTTTCCACTTTTGGCCCAAACTATTTCTGCTTTAGAGAGCACTAAGACTGGTACTAAGAATTTGACCTCTGAGGCTACCAGGAAGGAATGCTTTTAGCGTGCAATGTGTGGATGCATGGCCTTGGCGGTCACGCAAAGACGCTATTGGGTAATGTTGATGGTAGTGACCTCCTCAAGAGTGTCCTGTCAGTACGGTGAACATAGCCCTGCTGATCCGTGGCTTGATACTAGCATTATTTCGTTGGGTTGTGTTACGTTCCTTACAACACTGTAGGTCATTTTAGAGACGGGGACCGGCGCTGTGGTGTAATGGTTAGGCTCTTCGCCTTGCATGCGGAAAACCCCGGTTCGATCCCCGATCGCGAACGATCTGGGCGTTTATCTGCTGAGGTTTTTTCCCTCTCAGCCCGGTTTGGCCCTGACAGGCAGGGTCGAAGTAGCCCGTCTCTAAAATGACCTTACAGTGTTGCAGGGGACGTAAAACTGATAACCCAAAAAATCTAAGAGACGGGTTATGTCTACTCTATCTGCCTGTCTGGGGCAACGCATGCTGAGAGTTAAAATCCCAGCAGGAAAAGATGAGATAGATATTAATAAGAATCTTTATTTGTCGTTTTCACAAGAAGTTTTGGGTAACAAAAAGCGCAGACTGTCTGCACTTGGGATGGAGCTCGGGTCTACCGATAGTACACAAAGAGCCTAATCATTAAACCACAGACGCTGGTAAAAATAGCCGTGCTGATCAGTAGCTTAGCCGTGGGATTATACCTAAGATAGTAAACGTTAGTCCGTTATCAAATCAAATCATTCAACATCAGCTGAACTTCCCTAACTTTCCCTTCAATACAGAAAGGCATGAACCGACAGATCATTTTCAAATTACTGGCATTCTGATTTACTAATATTATGTTCTTCTCACAGGTTATTAGTAGTAGTCTGTGGTTCTTCTCTAGCATAATATATGTACCTGTATGTACTGAGCTTGTCTTGTCAAAGTGCAAACTGTCTATCTTTGTGGTTATCTGTTTGATCATTTACCTGTCTCTCTAGTGTATTAGTTTACATGATATCCCTGGGTGTTTGTCTGTTTGTAGCCAATTAGTGGTGTCATGGTCAGGCGCTTCGCCTTTCACGCAAAGGACGTGAGTTCGAGGCCCACGTGGGGCAGTTTGTTTGATCGAGTATATCTCTGTTTTTCTGCTGGTGCAAGGTCCTTCTCAGCCCGGGTTGGGCCTGGCAGGCAGGGTCGAAGTCGCGCAGGCAGGGTCGAAGTCGCCCGTCCCTTAAATGTTAATGACCTTACAGTGTTGCCAGGAACGTTAAGCCAAAACCAAACCAAACTTAAAACCTTCTCATTAGTTTTGCAGTCCTGACTTAACGAGGGTGAAAAGGATATTTGGTGCAACGGTTGAGCTGGTGGTAGACAGACAGACAGACAGACAGACAGGCAGACAGACAGACAGACAAACCGACAGACAGACAGACAGACAGACCGACCGACCGACCGACAGACAGACAGACAGACAGAAAGACAGACAGACAGACAGACAGACAGACAGACAGACAAACAGACAGACAGACAGAGAGACAGACAGACAGACAGGCAGACAGATAGACAGGCAGGTAGGCAGACAAACAGACAGACAGACAGACAGATATACAGAAAGACAGACAGACAGGCAGGTAGACAGACAGACAGACAGACAAACAGACAGACAGGCAGGTAGGCAGACAGACAGAAAGACGAACAGACAGACAGACATACAGACAGGCATGTAGGCAGACAGACAGACAGACAGGCAGGTAGGCAGACAGACAGACGCGTGGACGAATGATCGGAAGGATAGATCGTATGATTGAGGGATTGACTGATTGAATGCATCTTGCAACCTCCTATAGACAGAGATTTGAGCTGAAACACTTATTCCCATTCTTAACTTGGCATTCCAAGCACAATACGAAGATTCTGTGCAGCATCTATCCCCTTTGGAAAACTGGAGGAAAATGGGTTGGCGAAATGGTCAGATAAGCTATCCTGTTTCCTCTACGGGGAGCCGTTCTCACAAGGAGGCCTGGGCAAGGATTTATGTTAGAAGAATCCGGATAACTTGGTATACTTATTCTCTGGTTTGTTTTGGTTACCAGTTTTACGTCCCCTGCAACACTGTAAGGTCATTTAAGAGACGGGCTACTGCGACCCTGCCTGTCAGGGCCAACCCGGACTGAGAGGGGAAAAATCCCAGCAGAAAAGAACCAGATCGTCCATTACGCCACAGCGCCGGTACTTATTCTCTGAATCCGAGCAACTGAAAAGCAAAATATAATGGTTATCTGTCAGAGGAGTCGCACTGGAAGAACAATGCAACTTCAGACGCGATACTTTTTTTTATTTGTTTCTCAGCCAAAGAAGCTGGTGCCTCTATAAATAGATAAATTCTAACTCACAACAACAAGACATTCGAAAATTCTATCCTTTCCCCGAAGTAATTCTTTAATTTTTTTTTTTTAAATTGCTCCTGGATAAGAATGTGTCAGAAAAATCGTATCAAAATTATGACAATATCTATGGCTACTCTTTAATGAATGGAAAGCGCACAGAGCCTGCTTTTGAGCAGGGGTATGAGCTATATAAATGCAATCTGTTATTATTATTGCACGTTAAAGATCTCTTTGTGGCTGAAAATCGAAAAGAATAGGCCTATTTGGCTGCCGCCCGGGCAAAATTCACAATTAATCCCTACAACAAAATATCTTGGAATGGTTCTGAGAACGAAATGACCTTATGGAGTCGATGGAGCCCTAAAACCCTTACCAACGAAACAAACAAGCTTTAATAATTCTCTTAAAGAATAATTGAAAAGCTTTAAATCTCTCAAAGAATAACTGAAACATTCGACAGATTTATTTAGATTATTCGGACTACCACCAAGAGGGAGGTATGCGGTGGACAATCTAAGTTTGCATTTAATCCGATCGGGTGCCGTGCGTGTATTGGATGGGGTGTGATCTCGAGGAGTCTCGGCGGATCTGCGAGGAAAGTGGACCCCCGCTTATCTCCCCTTGTCCCCCTTGCATGTCGTCCTGCACGGCTTCTGTTTGTTCACTGCATGGGGGAGAGGTTAGGGAGACACTGATAGGGAGAGGGGAAGAGAGAGGTGGGGGAGAGGTTAGAGCGACATTGAGGGGGGAGATAGGGAGAGATGGGAGAGAGTTTAGAGAGATACTGATAGGAAGAGAGATAGGGAGAGATGGGGGAGAGGTTAGGGAGACGTTGATAGGGAGAGAGAGATGTGGAGAAGTTAGGGAGACATTTAGAGGGAGAGAGAGAGATGGGAGAGAGATTATGGAGACATTGAGGGGGAGAGAGGGAGAGATGGGAGAGAGGTTAGGGAGACATGGAGGGGGAGAGAGGGAGAGAAGGGAGAGAGGTTAGGGAGACATTAAGAGGACGAAGGAGAGAGAGAAAGATGGTTGATAATCGAGGTTAGGGAGACACTGATAGGGAGAGGGAGAGATAGATGGGGGAGAGGTTAGGGGGACACTGAGAGAGAGAGGGAGAGAGATTTGGGATGGGTGAGTGAAAAGAGAAAGAGACTGGGAGAAACAGATGAAGACAAACGAGGAGAAATCAACGAAGTAGATTTGTTTGTTAAAGAGGGAGTCAAAGAGAGAGAGAGAGAAGGAGGAGGAAGAGAATTGGCGGAAGGATACATGGAGAAAAGACAGAGATAGAGAGATCGACATGGAGGGATTAGGAAGAGGTAGGAATCAATGAGCAGGAGAAAAGGCAGTGGGTATGTGGCAAGGAGGAAGATGGGTAGGGGAAGGAGTGGGGAAGAGTCGGGTTAAGAGTGGCAGAAAAAACAGGAAAGAGTGGGAGACGAAGGGGAATGAATAATGGGAAAGATAAGAGGGAAAGATAGAGAGGGAGAGAGAGAGAGAGAGAGAGAGAGAGAGAGAGAGAGAGAGAGAGAGAGAGAGAGAGAGAGAGAGA
>JAUKPP010262042.1:0-10541 GCA_032273245.1 Phyllaplysia taylori
AACACTTTGGTGTTTGGTGTTTATTGGTGTGCCCTCCCTTTGTCTTCTTTAGCCACTCTTTCACAGACTACCTTTTTCAAGTGTGGCTATCGATAATCTTAGGAAATAAATGGAGTAATATGCGAGCCTAAACCAACTCTACCGGCTGACACAAAAAACTTTTACCCTACAAAAACGCCTGCAAGTTTTGTTGAAATAAAATTTGAAACACCAAACTTCATAGAAATACTCTGAGACGAACAGAAAAACTTGTGACAAAGGTACAAACAAAAATTAAGAAAATTATGTCACATGCTCCATATTATGATGCCTATTTCGTGGAAAATGCATCTTCTGAGGTGCTCGACAAAATGGTCAATGTCATTCTCAAGTTGTTTCTCTGGGATGGCTGTGGCATCAATGTTCACAGTGCCCCCCAGCTTGACGATGGTTTGAAAGTTACAGACATATTTGTTCTTCGGATCCCCAAAAGTAGAAATCTAAGGCGTTGAAATCAGGACGGAGGGGCGCTGGGGTTCACTGTGCCAAGACTGAAGATTCTCTGGTCAGAATGAACCTTCAACCATTGACGAACAGTTCTTGCTGCATGCGAGGCAGCACTATCTTGACGCAAATACTGACCTGCTCTATTCTACAAAAGCTCTCAAGAGCTCTTCAAAACCTGGTCATGACCTTGCGGTAACAACCGGAGGTGGCCGTTAGCGTGTTTTCATCTCCGTCCACGAAGAAATAGGGTCCCATGATGCACTGGCGACTCGTGGCGCCAAGGTGGTGACTTTCAAACCGTGGACATTTCTCCAGCGCTTCATCGGGTTTTGCAAACACCCAGACTATAGGTTTTTTTTTATTATTGACATATCCGTACAGGGGTTAAAGTGTGTTTCATCACTAAACCATATTATTCTGCCTAGCAATGTCACGTAGACTTCAATCACCTGAAGCAACCATCTGTGCCTCAGAGCGTGCATTGGCCAAAATGGGGGCATATGGAGAACGTGAAATAATTTCTCTCGTACTTAGAATTTTTGTCTGTACCAAGAAACTGGAACGTAAAATGTAGCCATGTTTGGCATTTGCCCCAGGCGCCGTGGTGTAATTGTTCGGCGCTTCGCCTATCACGCAGAGGATGTGAGTTCGATGCCCGCGTGGGGCAGTTTGTTTGATCGAGTATATCTCCATTTTTCGGCTGGGACAAAATTGTCCCTCTCAACCCGGGTTGGCCTTGACGGGCAGGGTCGAAGTCGCCCGTCCCTTAAATGACCTTACAGTGTTGCAAGGGCCGTTAAGACAAAACCAAACCAAACCAAACACTCTCTTTTGTGGAGTGTGGGAAATTATTTTCCTTATTGATGTTCTTTAGACGTACATATCCAAATAAACTTATCAAAACGCAGTGGAAGACTAATTTCTATCAGAGTTGATAGACAAAGATACAATAAATCGTTCTTTCTATCTGAAGTACACAACATTGCAGTCTGAGTTATTATGGACACAAGTCTTGTTACTAATGATAACGCTTATGAGTTAGCGTATCTGAATGCCTTGTATGCATTTGTGTGTTTTTCTATGTGTGTGTGCCTGTGTGCGTGTGTCTGTGCGTGTGTGTATGTATGTGTCTGTGTGTGTGTGTGTACGAATCAATTCTCTTATGAACATGTATACCGTGTGGGTGAGCGAATTCAATTGAGCGGATTGTTATTGTGGTAGGAGAGTCGGGAGAAGGGCAGACATATAGATAGAGCCAGGAAGGGAGAAAGAGGGGGAAAGAGAGAGTTAAAAAGTTGAGACAGAGGAAGAGAGACAGGGAAAAGAGAGAGAATGAGAGAGAGGGAGAGAGGGGGATCAGGGGCAAAGGATGCTCCCTGGTGAAGAGCAAGCAGGCATAAAGTAAAAGTAAAAATTAACTATCTTAAGAAAAAGAGGGGGAATGCCTTAAAAGAGAAAATAAGATATACTTTCACGCGGTCAAAAAGATGAAGCAAGCAGTGCTTTTTTGCTTGCATGGACACTACACCCGTGGGGGGTGGTGGCGGATTATTATTAACATTTCTGTAACCATGTACGAGTAATATGTGGAAGACAACATGCACAGGGCGAATTTTCCCCTCTGGTGGATCATTAAAGTAGCCTACACCTTTTAAGACCCTCCAAATTATTTCTCAGTGATTAGGGGACCTGGGATTGTGTGCGGCATACTCTTATCGCTGACAAAATCTATGGATGTGCCTTCAGTGTATCCTAACTTGGGCTACTCGAACCCCCACATATAGGTTGTTCTGAAGATAGTTTTGCTTGGACACACGTACAGCCACACAATGCTTTGTTTAGTTCGGTTTTACGCCACTTGTAACAGATAAATGTCATTTTAGTGACGGGATACTAAGTAGGCTGATTATCAGAATCAGTCCGGGATAAGATGGAAAAGCCATACCAAGAGGAATGACGGAGATGTCCGTACAACGTGTGGTTCGAACTCCTGACTTCTGTGTGAAAAACGAAAAGACCATTACACCACCGACGCCAGCACCCAGATGCATTTTTAGCAAATCTTGAAGTAGTCTCAAATCTTTTGGGTAGTGAGCAGCGATTTCCCCATGACAAAGCACCTACCCTTTTGTTTGCTGTTAGTTTTACGCCTGTTGCAACACTGTAAGGTAATGCAAGAGGCGGTATGCTTCGACCCTGCCTGCCAACGCTACCCAAGGCTGAGAAGGATGGATTCCATTAGAAATACGCAAATGCTCGTATGCACGTAGGAATCGAACTCGGGTCTTCGTCATGATAGATGAAAAGCCTAACCATTACGCCACAAACACCGGCCTGTCCTTTAAGCACTTACTAATGCACTAAAATATGTGAGGAGCACGTTTTGCTCAATTCGCTCTCAAAGAGAAATTGTGCGTAAAAAATATTCTAGTCTACTTTCTTCAATCGAATGTGTTATTGAAAGAAAAGGGCAGCACTAGCTCTATAACAATTGCCCACAAAATGCCGCAAAACCGCAACTCGTGTGTAACTAGCGTAACAGACACCGGCTGTCACATGACTTCTGCATAAACTTTTCCAAAACTTCACACATGGGTTTGTTTCCATTCGTCTCAACAATCATATTTTCTGAAGAGCTTCATGTCAATTTCTTTTTTATTTCTTACAATAATGTCAAAAAGAAAATAAGACCAAGGTGGCAAAATCGGGAAAAGCAAAAGCTTCACATTAGCACAAGGTCGGGGGTTGATTTCGACTTCGCACACACTTAGTCGTGTCGGTCGTGTCACGTAAGAGACAAATTTTAATGTGCACCAAGTTGCTATTTACGGTAGAAAATTGAGACAATTCCCCATCATGACGCTTTGTTCTGTGTTGGGTTTTTTTTATTTTGAGCTAAAGAAATTTTAAAATAAAGCATTAATCGATCTAAATGAATCCTGATGAGACAAACTGAAACAAATCCCTGTACCAAGTTTAGAAAAAAATCGAGTAACAGTTTCAGAGAAAACCAAGGAAAACTTGCGCCACGAATTTTTTATGTTGTTGTTGTTGTTGCTGCTGCTGTTGCTGTTTTGTTTGGGGGGGTTTCGCCGGGCTCTTCCAACAGATTTCTTCAAGGAGAAATTTTCATAGTTTTGAGAAAATGTCGAAAAACTTTCAATCTGAGACTTTAAAGGCTCCATTCTTCTGACTTTTTCTGTACGATTTTCTTTCAAATAATACATCAATGACTAGTGCATTCTGAGAACTTGCAGAGGGAAGTTGCGTTTACGCACTTTGGCAAGAAATCTCAAAAGGCCCTAAATATGACTTAGGAAAGTGTGTCATGAGCGTGAGGTTATGATAAAGACAGAACAATTCTCTGTTTTCTACTCACCCCTATCATCAATATCATTCGCATACTTCCAGCATGCGCCGCCTGGCTGCGCGCCCCTGTGCCTAAAGGTCGAGGACACCGGAACACGAGGAGGAACTGCTGGGATTCGGGCGGGATGCTGCCAGCATGGGCGAAAACATCCACCCAGGCACGGTCCTCCGTGGGATACGATCCCTGGTGGAGGGCGGAGAATTAACTTGGAGTCTTGGAATAGAGTCACAGCTTGCCTTCTGGAGCAGTGCCTGAGATTGGGCCTCAGAGAGAAATCAAATTTTCCTCACACGGATTTGATGGGGAGGTTTTAACAGGCTAATTCCCAGCAAAAATCACCTAGTTGGTGGATGACAGTGTGCCTCTTTTTTTTATCTTCTGTCTATCTAAGTTGAAAATGCGTATGGTGGGAATGTCACTGTTTCAATCTCAAGATTATTTCACTTTAAGTGTTTTCGTTTCTGTCAGGTATTGATATCTTCAAACCAAATTTTCTTTGACATATGATAGTTTGAGATGTACGCAGAAAATATCTTGTATATCTCTAAAAGCGTCTTTCTCAAAGGCCATAGACATTGTTGTTCCGACGAATTAGGAATTTGTTTCAACTTCAAAATGTCAGACTAATTAGTACAGCACATTAATTTTATAACAGCTCTCACATCAGTCGGTGTAGATACGGACTGTGTACTGTGGCGATATCGATATCAGAGTCTCCTAAATCACGTGCTTGCTTTTATATTTTTCCTTCTGATCTTGTGCACAAGTGAGAGAAAAATTCTAAAAGTAACGTCCTTTTCTAAATGTCCCTTTTACAAGTCCTGCCGTTTATTTTATTACAAAATTTGATTATTCTATATTCAATCCGAATACGCCCTTCTGTTTTGCACAATGAGTCTGTCAAAAGACTCAGTGGAACTTTTCAACAAATTTAGATTACTTTCAGTTTTGTGTTAACAGTGTCCCTAAGTTGTTTCAGCGATATCATACTATTCACCTGTCGACAAATTAGTGACAGAAAAAGTTAGAAAGTACTGCCAAAACTAAAGATGATATTGCAGGCACTTTTACAAAGGGCAGGAGCAGCTGAGCTACTGACTGGGCGCGAGAGAGCGGTGAGCGCACTGACGTGGACGTGTCGTCTGCCTGTCCTCACGCCATGAAGCCACGCGTCTGTCTTCTCACTCAGCCTGGGCGAAAACCTTGTTTTATAGCGTAGCCGGGTAAGGGGGTACTTCAATTTGTTAACATTCTAGTAGTCGAAAATAATGCTACTTTTCTCCGATATAGTTAAGGGGGGCGGGGGTTGGTGGGTTTTTTTTATTGTTTTGTTGGATTGGTTGTTGTTGGGTTTGTTTGTTTTTAGAGGAGGGGGTGGGGGTGTTGTTTTCACGTCAAGAACTAATCAGTTAGAATTATTGAATTTCACACTAGTGATTCAATCCTAAATCCAACTTCTAAATCGATTCAAGAAAGAGTAGGTTCATAGAGTCAGGAGACAGAAGAAATTATTCAAGCCAACAACTCTGTTAGGCGAAGTATGCTATACGAAAGAATTAAGGCTTTTAATTCTAACAGTATGAGCCTACGTCTTTGCAAACTTTAGACACTGAATACGCTTTTAAAAATTATTCGAATAAGCGAACCCATTCGGATGTGGCCCATCCCTCGCTGTGATTGTATCGTGGGAGAGACAACAACGCCCTGTATTGATCACGAGGCGCAGCGAGCCTTGCACCAGACACTGCGCCGAATCCAGAAAGAAGCGCGGACTTAGATGAACGGAAAAACCGCGGAAAATGACTTATGAAAAGTAGCGGGGGAGGCAATCTGAGTTAAGAATCGGAACAGGGAAGTGTTGTTGTTGTTGTTGTTTGGGGGGGGGGGGGTTGTTGTGGCTTTTTTTTTTTTTTTTTTTTTTTTTTTGTGGGGGTGGGGCTTACGTCCCTTGTTACACTGTAAGTTCATTGAAGAGGAGGGTTACTTGGACCCTGCATAACGGCTTTTGTCGTGTCATGGTTAGGCTTTTCACCTATCACGCGGCGGGCTAGAGTTTTAAATCACGTGCAGATCATCTCCGTTTTTCTGTTGGGATTCGTCCTTCTTTGTCAAGTTGGCCTCGACAGGCAGGGTCGAAGTAGCATATCTCTTAAATCACCAGTAAAACTAGAAACCAAACAAATGAAAAAACACATAACCTGCATTGCCAGGGCCAACCCAGCCTGAGGGGGCAAAACATCCCAGTGGAGACGAACATTTTTCAACGCGAGGATCGAACATTCTGTCCTCTGCTTGATAGGCAAAGCCCCAGAGCATAACACCACAGATACTGGTGATGGAAGTTATTGCTTTCGGGGGGGGGGGGGGCAAAGGCGGACGGGGAAACAGTGTAGGAACAGAAGCTATTAATAGCGAATATATAGTCTCATCCAGAATAATTATTTCATCGAGAGAAACTGGATAACAGTGCACACGAAGAGGTAACCAGTGCTAGAGGGAGAGGGGAGAGAGAAAAAAAAGGTGGAGAGAGAGGAGTGAGGGGGAGGTGGGACACACAAATTGCCACTGGCGCATACAGATTAGACAAACACAAAAACAAATCAACAGGAATAAATGGAAGAACAAACAAGCCCTTTATTTAGCATACGTAGGCTAAGAGACAAAAAGCCACTCCCGAAACTAAGATGGCCACATCCGGAACCCCCAAAGCCCATAGTGCTGGAAATAAACTACTGAATAGTTTTACAAAACACTTAAGGACCGCCATAAAAGAGGCCAGATATGTAGGCCTACCTAAAAGAACGTCTTAAAGCCATGCGTATGGTAACAATAGACTAAAAATAGCAGAGCAGTTCGCGAATCTATTAACTCCAAACGTAATAAACTAATTTGTCCAGAAAAAGAATTTTAAAAAAAGGAGCTTCAGATAAAGTGAGCGGGAGTGAAGAGATAGAGAGGTAGAGAAAAAGAGAGGGGGGGGGGGACGAGACAAGAGAGGGATAGGCCTATCTGTCACCCTTTACGTAGAGAGGAATTTGTAGATGGATGAATGGAGAACAAAATGGTAATAACGTAAAAACGGAGGAGAGTGGCGGGGGCGGAGAAAGAAAAATTAATCGCATAGAGAAAGTACAGGGTGTTTTTTGGGTTTTTTTTATATTGATCGATTCTAAACTGGAATAACTCTTAAACGGTAAGAGATAAAACTAGACGGTATTTTTGCACATCAATCATTGACCATTTAAATTTTGTCTGTGCTATTTTATAGAAACATTTTGATAGACAAGGCGTTTTACAAAGCAGTTAGCGAAACAAGGCCCTTTTTAGGTCATAGCGTCAAAATAGCGCACTAGTATACCAAAGACAGGGTCTGCTTGGAACCGCCATGAGGCAAAAATAAGAAAGTTAAAACTGTTTTTCCAAAAGGAATAATGTCTACCTAGCCCTGGCTTCGTGTCTTGCGGAAAAGGAAGATGTGAGTTGTTGGGGTTTTTTTTAAGTCGGAAAGCGATGGGTGTTTCTGGGATCACCACATTAAGGAACTCTTTTTGTTTATCGACCAGGCTGAATGCAGTTCCCATATCCGCATCTTGTTCTCCTTGTTGTCATAGCAATTCACATTACCAGCTTCTACCAAATCTGTATACAAAATTCTAATTTAGTTTTGGATCAAGCTTTTCTTGCTGTGCTCAGGCGGACTTTTCTCAGACCTGCAGGCATACAATATGCTTTAAAACGTAAACGCAATTGGTGAATGCAAGATTAGCGTAATTTTTGCGCGCTAAAATCGGGGCCTGTTCCCGCAAACTGGCGCTGTCGCCAAGTGTGTTCATGAAATCTATTGATTTTATATCGAAAAAAAACCGTATATGGATGAGGATTAATCAGTAGAAAACAGGCTGTTTCTATCTCTTACCGTCTTTGAGTTATTCCAGTTTAGAATCGATCAACATAAAAAAAAAACGTCCTGTATAACGGACGGAAAATAGAGATACATCTTCGTGGGAGGCAGGAGTGGAAAAGGCAAGGGGCAAAAAAGACTGAATTAGCCATCGGAACTTGGGTTCTTTTTTTTTTCGCCTGCCGGTTTCTCGCCAAAAGCTCAGCCGCTAAGATAACGGTTTCCTCGAACGTGCTGAGACTTTGCGCCTCGGTTGTGGATCAACGGGTTTCGAAATATCTACCGGTCATGATATTCACCTCCCGGGAAAGCGCGGAAATTGCTGGATGAAGAGGGGTCATTACTGGTGGCCATCTTGCGGAACTGCATTAGTAACGGGCGACCAGATTCGGGGGAAAATATCAAGTGTCACCCTCAATAAAGCCCAGGCGGACAAGAGAAAAGTTAAACGTTCATGCGTCCTACTGGTCATTTTCTGTCTTCATTAAACCTTATTAATCTCATTCTTCGTACTAGTAGTTTTTGTTTGTTTTTTGTCTCTGCTTTCTGAACCATTCATTGTCTCTAAGTTTGCTCATATATGCTTGTTATCTCTTTTTCTGCCATTTAAGATACTGCGATTTTTCCTAGCTTTTCATAGTCAACTTCGTTCTCATCTTCATCATTATCATGGGATGAATGAATGAATGAAGACAAAAAAAATTTAACAATCTCTTTTGTGGACATAATGTTGTTGTTTTTTTTAGATTTTCGGCGCTTTGATTTAAGATCTTCATCGAGATTTCTTTTTGCTGTTGTTTTTTGTTTTAGTTTGTCTTGTTTCTACATAGAAGGAAGCCACCCCTAAATACCCCATAACATCGACATCAAATCTTAACTGTCAAAGGATACGTGAAGGAATATTTCACGGAGGTATGACATGAATTTTAAGTTTCTAGATGAAGATTTGTACGGAGGATATTGTGGGTGGGTGGGTGGGTGGGTGGGTGGATGGGTGGATGGATGGGTGGATGGGGTTGAGAGGGTGGGTGGGGGGGTGATTGGGAGATCAATAGATTTGGCAAACGAAGGGCAATTGTTTCACACCCAAGGGATAGGCCGAGGAGTAAATGTTAGAGAGGTTAGCAAGACCTGTCTATTGGGTCGGAATGAGGCTAGATGCCCTGAAGATCCCTAACGCAAGTCCGGCGCCTGTGGTGTAATAGCTAGGCTTTTTGCCTATCACGCAGAGAACGGGAGTTCGATCCCCACGTTAAACGACCATGTCCGTGCTTCTGCTTGGATGTTAGGTCCCTCTGAGCCTGCGTTGACCTTGGCAGGTGGGATGGAAGTAGCCCGCCTCTTAAATGAATAATGGATGGGTCAAGTAAAAAAAAAATCCATGATACATGTCTTTCCCAAGGACATAACGTTCGGCCCGAGCTGGGATTTGAATCCGAAGCCTCACGGTTACGTACGAGTCCAGCAGCCTAACCACTAGACTACCGAAGCCGTAATGACCTTACACGGTTACAAGGGGCGTAGAACCATAACTAATCGAAGTCATACCTAACGAAGGATTTTGTAGTGGTCTTTTTCTTTTCTTTCCTCAATCTTTTTCTCTTTTTTTTTTCTTTTTTTTTCTCCTTTTTTTTTCTTTTTAGCTAAGATCAATTGCACTTTTTTTCTTACTTGGGAAAGTAGAATTATTGGCCTATGTTACGCAATATCGGAAGAAAAAAGGATCGAGGAAAATTGAAGATAGGCCAACTTTAAATTATCTTGCCAACTAGTTTTTTGGCGCCGGGGAATCGTCACAAAAAAACCCCAAAACAATTGGCGATCAGGGAGACTAAGAAACAGGAAAACAGAGCGTGGGAGAGAGAGGGGGAAGGGAGAGAGAGAGCAGTGAGTGTTAGACAGAGAGGAGGCGGGCAAGAAAATGATTTGATTTTGTGTAGGTTGGTTTGTGAAGATTGTTACACTGTATTTTCCTTTCCACCCTGCCTCTCCAGGAGCACTTGGAGCAGATTGTTTGTTTGGTGGGTTAGGGTTTTAGGGCTCCATCGACTCTATGAGGTCATTTCGGCGCCCAGAAGCATTCCAATGTTTGGGTAGGAATTAATTTTGAATTTTATCCGGGTGGCGGCCTAATAGGCCTATTCTTTTCGATTTTCAACCACCAAGGGATCTTTAACCTGCGGAATGTGCGCATGGGACCTCCGAGATTTTTCGTTCTTCGAGAAGACTAGGTGTTCGAACTTTTTTTGTTTTTTCTTTTTTGTTGTTGTTGGGGGTTTTTTGGGGGGTGTTCTTTTGTTGTTTTTTATACTGGTTTGTTTGGGGTTTGTTTCTGTTTTTTTCATAATCTAGACTCGTATTCCCGTGGTCTCATGTTAGACAAATAATATGAACTGCGAGACTTAGCTTTTTTTCAAATTATTATTCATTTCCAAGATTTCACTTCATCATTGATAAAGTGTTGTCAATGAAGACCAAAAAGGATTGGCGTATTTATTCTTGTTAATTTATGAGTAAAGTAATTGGTGTGTTACTAAAATGGATGCATTCGAGTACCGAAATATGCAATTATGCGCTTCCTTTCTTAAGAGTATACATTACGAAGATGCCCTAAAACTGTTTTGTTCTCTGATTGTTTGCTGTTGGGTTTTATTAGGGGGTGGGTGTTTTGTTTTTGGTTGTTGATTGTTTTATTTGTTTTGTTTGGGTGTTTTTTTCTTTTTCTTTTTCTTTTTTTTTTTTTTATTTTTTTTTTTTTTTTGGGGGGGGGGGTGTGTGAAACAA
>JAUKPP010262053.1:0-21003 GCA_032273245.1 Phyllaplysia taylori
GGGAATTTCTCCTTCCTTCTTTTTAGATGTTACTATTGTCCTTGCCTACTTCCTAACCATCATAGTAAAGCATTTTATTTCTCAAATACACTATTGGCTAACAAAATTCTGTCTTACAAGCTAGTCAGATCTATTTGATCATTTTCAGTGGCAGTCATTTTTATTTGTATATCTGTGTCTTTTCAGGAATCTGACCTTGAAGAAAATGCCCTTCCCAGTGAATGATGCGTCGGTTGCCCTCAGGGTGTTCCCTGAGAGGACAGAAGCTGCTTTACAGAAGGTATCTAGCCAAGAGACCACCAGTTGCTTACAAGAAAAGCGGTAGTTTTTGACAAAATGTTTGTTCTGAAGAGGGGCGTTAAAAAAAATATGTTGTTCTGTAGTTGGTGGAACTGTTTACTTGCTCTCATAGTCTTGCACAGATGATCGCTTTGGCAGGTTACAACAGTATGTAATTTAATGTACTTAAATCTTCGTACTTGTAAAATTGAAACTTTCATAATTAGATTATTGGCACTATGTTAGTTTCTATTTGGTTTGATTTTTTTTTCACATTTGCACAAGTGAGGAAGGAGAAGACTGTGGTTAATGAAATCTGAGGCATTGGGTCAAATACCCATTGAAAAGGTGGCTTGTGGTAAAGAGAAAAGTTGGTGACTTCATTGAAAGAGTTGAATATTATTAAATGTTTATTCGGGTGTCATAAAACTTTATAACCTCCCAAAGTTATTGTTTTTTAGGAATGAAAAACAGGGCACTTAGGCTCACTTAAAGATAGTCTCCCGAAAATGTTTAATTGGCAAATAGTTTTCTGGATGGTTTGATCACAGAAATTCTGAAAAATTTGTGTACCTCTTTGGGTCGTATTTCATCACTCATTCTGCTCCCCACAGATTGAGTCTCTACTGCAGAGAAACCACAGTTCTCACCGTTTTGCCTCGGACCAGGCCTACAGACTTCAACAAGGCTTCCTCATCAGCTCCACACAGCAGGTAGGTTTTATGCACACAGTTGGTCAACTATGAAATTCTGACTCTTTGTGATTCATGCTCTCGAAGATACAGGGATGCATTGTCCTTTTTTCCCTTGTTATTCCCATTTGTCTTTACTCAAACTTTCTGCATTAATTTTTTTGTTTAACTCCATATTAGTTTTATGATAATGAACAGATTTCCAGTCATTCTTCATAAAGTCTCACTAACATCCCTGATTGTATCATATGTAAATATTGAATTTTTTCAATGTAAAGTAAAATGATCACTCTCAAAAGTTGAACTGACTGACATTTTTACAAATTCCTGCAGATGATGGACCGGCTGACGGTTCAGGTCCAGGACACTGTGAATGCCTTGCGTAGTTTGGGCACTCTCGATGTGTTTGCAGCTGATGTAGATTCTGCAGAGAAGCTTGTGGCGGATGCAAATAACTCCAGACAGGTAAACAGATCAGGAACGTTCAGTGCTGTATAAAACTAAAAAGATGGGACAGTTTTTGTGGGATTACACATGATTAATGCATGACTTTCTTCTTATTTAGAATGAATCAAGTGAAAGAGAAAAATACCGTGTGCATTCACTATGTTGCTATGTGAAGCAAAAATTGTGTTGAAAGAAACAAGTATAAACTTTTTTCGTCGCTCTGTAAAATATTTTTTCTTTATTGTTGATGAGGTCGGATATCAGCTTATCTTATTAGAGAACTTAAATTGTATATTGAATTTCTTTGGCAGCAATATGACATTGTTACCTTCCTCTTCCTTGGAAAGATTTTTCCCAAATGCATTGTGTATGAATTTATTTGTACCGTGTGCTTTTTAGGGGTTTCTTAGTTTGATTTTTTCCTACCACGTCTTCCTGGTGGTGCTTTAGTCGTAATCCTAATTTTGTCCAAGAGGGGAAATTGACTGTCATAACAAAAAAAAACAAATATGCTAAACAGTTTGTTAAATGAATGGTTTACTTTTGTCTTTTATATCTTTCTTGATCATCTCAATTTCAAATCTGTACATTTCAGCTGCTGCCTGGTTTGCAAGACATAGCCCTCAAATCCCAGGCCAGTGGTAACCCTGTGGACGTTCAGCTTCAGGAAATGGCCGAACGCCTCCGTCAAGCGATAGAGGAGCAAACCAAGGTATAGTTTTTTACTGGTTTGATTTGGTTAAGTCTTATGTCCCCTCCAACACTGTAAGGTCATTTAAGAGACTGGCTACTTTGACCCTGCCTGCCAGGGCTGACCCGGGCTGAGAGGGAAAAAATCCCAGGAGAAAACAACCAGAGTCGTCCGTACTCTGGATCGAACTCGGGTCTTCCGTGGGACGTGTACTCAGAAATTGTTAGAGGCTGAATCTGAGCAGCAGCAAATAGTTATGTCTCAGAACGCAGAGGCCCATGGTTAAAATTCACTCCAAACCAAGTATTTGGAATTTTCAATGGCCCAGCTTATTTTGTGGCTTGTAGTTAAAATGAGCTTGCTTTGATTGTTTTGGACTAAAAGGTGTTAGAATAAAAAAAAGAGAATTTATTTTGAAGCAGTAAAATAGTTTGATGTTTGATTGCGTCTAACTGAAGTTTCCTGCTGTTTTAGCATATTTCTTTCAGGTTCAGTGAAAAATGCTAGTTGACTATTTAACTTGTGCAGTGCCTTTTTGTTGAGATTTTACGTTGTCATTATTGCTTGATCTCTTGATTATTTTGTTTCAGAAAACCACTGAGGAGATGTTGAAGTGCACATCAAACCATTGTCCTGCAGTTATGAAGAATGAGGTTGGTGATTTTGTCATTCTTTTGGTTTGATTGATTCTTGTCAAAATTAAACTCTGAGCTTGGCTGTCTCCAAACAATGTGATTGTGTTTGAACTGACACAAACTATTTTCAAAGGGAATAGTTAATATTATATCTCTTTATTTCACTCTATACTTCTTCACCTCACATTTAGTAACAAGGAATCTATGGGAGTTTGTGTATTTCATTAGTTTTGTTTCAGTATTATAATTATTTCTTTAAATTTTAAGGTATTGTCTTTAGCTGATTGGAGTAGAATGTTCCAGATAGTGAAACACATTTAGATTGATTAATAGACGTGGAATAGTTTCATATTATTCCATTAGGAAATGACCATGTCAGATCTCATGTTCGAACAGCAAAAATTCTCTTTGTCCCATTTATTGATACTCGTTCCTTTTCTTTCCAGACATTTCAAGCAAGTATCAAAGAAGGATGCCAATCAAAGAGCAGTTTACCAAAGGATTTCACTCAAGGAATTTTGGAGGGACCAGGCGCAGATATTTATAATAAGACTGGGTATTGATCTCATTTTTACAATTTCTTTTTTCATGATCTCTGTATTCTCCGTAAGACGATAATTAACCTGAAATTATTGGTCCTTTAAAAAGATCCGAGACGTGCTATCGGCAGAATTTTTTTGCCTAAGAACTAGTTTTTTGACAAATTAATCCTAGTTCCTTACTAGCCATTATGTGTGTATGGGTGCCTTTGTGTGGTATGCTGCTCCTTTCTACTGTCATAACCTACTTATGTTATAACGATAATATACTTCTTTGGTAGGATAGCTTTGTGTTGATACCACAGTAAAACCTCCACCTAACATTACAAACATGTTCTGTATTCGCCTTTGTGTTTTGCCCCATTCAGAGAGATGAACCTTGAGATGGCTGCTCTCATCTCAGACAGTGTTGTGGACGAAGTCATCGAGTCTTTGTCAAATACACACAAGACCCTGGTGAGTTGAAACAGTTAAGGCTGTGCATGTTTATCTTTCATGTTGTTTCAATCCCTGGTAGAGTGTTTGGTTTGGTTTGGGCTTAACGTCCCATGCAACACTATTAGGTCATTTAAGGAACGGGCGACTTTGACCCTGCCTGTCAGGGCCAACCCGGCCTGAGACGGACATCGTCCCAGCAGAAAAACGGAGATATACTCGATCAAACAAACTGCCCCACGCGGGCCTCGAACTCACGTCCTCTGCGTGATAGGCGAAGCGCCTAACCATTACACCACAGACGCCGGCTGGTAGAGTGTTCTTTAGTTAGGATCATATGGAATCATCAAAACAATTTTCATTAGCCCTTCTTCTGGTGTAGGACATCAGGATTAATTTCCTGTTTTTCCAAGTAAGGACAACCTATATTCAAAAACTAAAATTTGTCAATATCATTATGCTATCTTGCATATTTTGGTAGAGTTTATGCTGTTGTGGTAACAAACGTTCTAGTAATATGGCTGTCCAGTCTGAGTTTATTGTTTAGTTCTCTGTAAGAATCATGATTCTCTTAATTGATTCATTTTCACTTAAATTACCTCACGGTGTAAACAATATGCCATAGAAATCCATCATAAACAAACAAAATATTGAAGATTTCTTATTTTTCTGACTGAAGAGCTGAACAAGTCAGCTAATTTTTTCCCCTGCAATGATTTATTTTGCTTCAATGACTCAACCCATTCCCTGTAGAGAGGGGTATTAAATTAGGTGCTCTTCTCTCTTAAAATGCATGATTTGATAGGGGCATAAAAAGTATAATGAAGCGAAATCAATCAAACTATGAATTTATCCTGACCATATTTTGTTCTTCCAGACAAATCATCTGAACCTGAGGAAAAGTGGACACTATAAAGAGAAAGCTGAGGATCAAGAGACGAGCAGGCCAAAAGCAACAGCTGAAGTGAGTCTTATGAAACAAACTTTTCACTCTTTTTTTCACTTTTGTCTAATCTTGTCTCGCTGTCTTCTTTTCTATGTAACAGATTTAGATGCTAGATGTGAGAATAATGACTTACTTGTGATTCAGTTTGTGCTGTTTACGCAATGGTCAATATCTGTCATACTGATATCCAGTGTCTTTATCAGATTGTTATTTTGGGCTTGCTGTCTGTCATTTTGGTCTTGCTGTCTTTCTTACCAATGTCTGTGACATAATTGTAGACGTGAAGTAATTAATAAGAATCAGAGCAAAGTTTGCATGGTAAAGGGAACAAATTTATTATAGAATTTTAATATTTTAGAAAAAGGTGCAAATATAAATATAGTGTCTGGGATATAACAGTAAGGCTTTTCACCAATCATACAGAGGATAGGAGTTCGAGGCCCACGTGAAGCAGTTTTTTTCATTTAGTATCTTTGTCTGTCTGTTAAGGTGTAATGACCTTCATTATTTTCCCACCTGATTACGCAAGCAGCTTATTGAATTTTATATGTTGTTCTCTCTTCTGCCCTCTTCAGGCATCAAGTAAAAGAAAAAGCTTGCTCAGCCGCAAGACGAGGCCGCAGTCAACTCTTGGTGAGTACCGTTATCTTGCTTGCTCATCTTTACAATTATGACATAGAAGTATAACAATGCCTTCCTACTTACAGGGACTATTATCTTGACCAGCTAATGAACCGTTGTAACAGGATACGACCCCACTGTTGCCCATGATGAATTGTTCAATTTACGTCCTCAGGCTCATTCATGAATGCACAGAAATGTTGCTTAAGCGTGCTTAAGCTGTTTGCACTGTTTGTATTTGTTTGTTTTTATGTCATTAGTCTGTATTACAGGGATAAAAGTTCTCTAGCTGAATAAAAAATGTCTTTCTCTGAAACTCCTCCGGCTGCTTGCAATAAGTGAATTTGTTGATGTAAAAGGGAGATTTGTGCTCTTTTCTATTTGTTTCGAGGTGCGTCTATGCACTTATATTTTTTTGGTCAGCCGCCACTTTTATCCCTGGTATGAAATGATATTTGCAGCTTCACTCATGAATGCATTGAAGGCTCGAGTCTGTGTGTATTTGCTATGCTTAGAATGTGTGTGCACTGAATCTGAATGGTGAATGTCATCACAGTGGTTGTATATTGTCATTGTACTTCTCTAAACATGTAAGTCTCATTCAGGAAATTTTGCAGGGGAGACTAACGATAGATTCATAAAACTTTATTCTTTTGATGATACATTCTTAAATCAGGGGTGGAAATTAGATGACTTCTGTTGGACAATGACACATGCTACTGATCTGTGTGATGAAGACCATGTCATCCTTTTCATCAAATTCAGTGCTAGGAAATTGAATCTGCCCTACAGGCCTTTAACAGAGAATTATTATGTATTCATGCATTCGTGAGTTTGTGTTGTCTGATATGCATTTATGTGCATAGGTGTCCACTCACTGTGCTATGTTGGTGGGAAAGATAGTAATATTCTAGGATGTTGTACTGTTTACTTGTAAAAATCAACTCACTCTGATATTGAAAGTTGCCTTTGCTATATGTGTTATGTGTGAGGGCAGAGCCCATATTTCTTTTGTTTTCGCAACATGCAGCATGAAAATTGTCGTCAATGCACATGTAAAATTGTTTTCTCTCGCTAACTTGACTGTCAGACCGGGAAAGCAGGAGCTCAGTCATAAAGGAAGATGAGGAAGAGGATGAAGCTGAAGCCCCGATATATCAAAATTTTCTGTTAGCTGCAGGTACTAGGTGTTCCGTGTTTTTCACTGCTTTTTTGGCAAACATTTTTTTTATGTATGTTAACGATGGCACAATTCAGAGTACGGTATACATTTGAAACATTTTATAACACTTTTAATTTCATTTTTACATAATTGTTTGTCTCACTGACTTCGTTAAAAATTTTGGTTTTGATTTTTGACGTGCTTTTTATTCTAATCGTTCTCGAGCTCTACTGTTGGTTTGGACAATAATACACAGGCACAGTAGTTGTAAATATTAAACACTGTAAACAAAAAGATTTTAAAAGAATGCGGCTAGACATTTTGTCACTTGTTCCAGAATAATGATGTGATAACTTGAAAAGCTGACATGATGTGTCTTCTCTTTTTAAGAACTGCAATAACGCAACTTTTGATGTTTGTTTTTCACATCCACCACTTTGTTAGAAATGTTTTCAGCATTGTCTTCAGTTGCTTTGACTCAATGTTTTTACCCCTGCCACCTGTGTGTTGTACAAAAATATCTTACAAACAACTGTGATCATATCGAGTCATTTCTTCTCAATGGGCCAAAGGCTAAGGAACGATAAAGCAAAAAGGAATCCTTTTTCCCTTTTGATTTGAATGTTTTATTGCAAATCCCAGCAACTTGTTTGAATTCTATAGTGGCCAGGGCCAATTTCAGAAATTTGCTTTCCTGTAGAGATATGGCATCGTAGTACATGTCATATTGTATAGATTAAACCAAGGATTTGCTGCGCTTTCTGTCAATAGTCTATTCTCTGAGAAGTTAAGTAATGGATACCACAGGAGTTAAGATTGGATTTCAGTGGGTATTTTTGCATGTATTTTCATCACTGAGTTTCTTCAGTTGGAATTTTGAAATTTGATTAACAAATCATGTCATTGTCTTATTTTGCATGTTGGAAGAAGGAATTCACTAGTTATAATTATTCACCAACTTCATTCTTACAAGAAAAGTACTATTTATTCATGTCTAAGCAACTTTTTTTTCTAAGGAGCTGAATATTTTTCAATAAGACTTTTCTTGTCTTCACGCTATATATATATAACAGAAATATTTTAAAGAAGTTCCTCTCACCCCCTACCCATTTCCACTCCCTTGCTTCATAGTTGTATGTGTCCATTGCCCTCCTTTTTTCCCGATTCATTAGATTGATGCACCTGTCGTTATGATAAAGTTTTATTTACCCACCATTTTAATATCAGAATGTATGTAGCGTTTGTCGCTCATAGAGCGGATGGAAAGTAGATGAATGTTTCTTTCATGTTATTTTCCTTCTTTTAAAAAAAAATTTCAGTGATGCTGTTATAGTATTTGTAGTATCAATTTTCTATGCAAATCTAGTACTGTGGTCTGGAAAAACCAACACAACTGCACGGAGATCTTAATAGATTTTCAGCAAATATTGATGGAGGGGGATTATAGGATTTCAGCTTAATTAGATTAAAGAAGCTTATTATGATCTATGAAGGTTTCATTGACAATTGTGATGGTGTAAGTCTTTAACATCAGCAGGTGGATGGCAGGAAAAAAAAAGGGCGGGGGGAGGAGAGGAGAAGGGAAGGTGGAGCTCTCGGGTGTTTTGCTCCTGCTTCTTATAATGTGTTTCTATTGTCCTAATCTACTTCATGGCACTGGAATTACTATTTAAAATGGTTTTGTTTTGGCTTAATGTCCCCTGCAACACTGTAAGGTCATTTAAGGGACAGGCTACTTCGACCCTGCCTGTCAGGGCCAACCCAGGCTGAGAGGGACATTGTCCAGCAGAAAAACAGCTATACTCAATCAAACAAACTGCCCCACGGGGCCTCGAAGTCACATCCTCTGCGTGATAGGCGAAGCGTCTAACCATTACACCACAGCGCCGGTACCATTTAAAAGTGATAGTGTGGTAAAACCTCACCGAAACAATACATTAAGAGAAACAAACGAAGGCTACAATTGCAAAAGAAGTTGGTACCTCTATAGATAAGTGACTTGTAACTTTCAGTTAGGACTGGATGTAGAATCCATGAGCTCTCTGTCATGGGCTTTGTATCCAAGTTGATCAGACAATTGTGTTTGACATCTTAACACGAATAAGAAACTATTTTTCATCGTTAGATTTACTAAGGTTTTTAAATTTTAAAAAATAACTTTTTCCTTCTTCTCTTGAACTCAATGTAGTATTTGCTCCTTTCTTATACTTTTATTGACTAGTTTTATGTACAATGTATTTTATTATGATATTTCTTCAGTTTCTCTTTTGGTGCAAATGGGATACAACATTTGTTTAGATGAATTATAGAGTCAGCAAAGTTATTAATTATATTTGTTTATAAATGCAACAAATCATTTCATCACATTTGTGGGAGAGATTAAGCTTTCATGACACAAATTCAGATCAAGATACATTTGTGGAATTAATGTTTTCTGAAATGAGACAGGAAGGGAGATAACTTGATTTACTTTCATAAGATGTTCTTTGAACTGTTTCATATGGTTAGCTCTGTAACCTAATATATTACACTTCATTGGTTTAAATTTTTTTTACTTTGTAAAGTAATTTTTGGGAGGTTTTTTTTTTTTTTTTTCACTATCTGGTCTTTGAAGTGTGAATAAGGTCTCCAAAGTTATCATAGAATCACAAAAATTATGTCCTATCTCTTGTATATCTTGTAGTATTTAGTGAAAATGCAAGGATTGTCTCAGGTAGTCATGAAAATGTCCAGGCCGGACAGGGTGTATATAATGTGTGCTTGTAGGAAGTTGAGAAGGTTTCTGAAATACTTGGTCTGCTGGGGTAATAGTATTGTAAAGCGCATAGAGCTTGCTTTCGAGCGGGGAAATGCGCTATATAAATGCAGTCTATTATTATTATTATTGTTTTGTGTTCCAGGAGATGAAGTTCTGATGGCCGCAGCCGGCAAGGCGTTGGATGAGAAGGTGGCGGAGCTGACCAAGCTGGAGGAGAAGAGCAGTGGTGAGGATATCTTGACGTCTTCTTTTGTGTAGATTATATGAAAAGCATCTTCACAAAATGTGTTTGGTTACCAATTTTAGGTCCCCTGCAGCACTCTTTAAGGTCATTTTAGAGATGGGCTACTTTGACCCCGCCTGTCGGGGCCAACCCGGGCTGAGAATGAAAAATCCCAGCAGAAAAAAACAAAGGAAAAAAAAGACTGCAATTTACTGTTACTGTGGGTGGTTCTTTTTTGTTGTTGTATTATTATACATATTAAGAAGAGCTTGAGAGTGTCACTCTAAAAAAATTGAGGGTTTGGATCATTGTGGTGTAGTTTGCTAAGTGAAGGGATCCCTGTAGTTTGCTCCTTCTAGTCACTTAAGTGTTGCTTTTGTCCTAATTTACTGCCTGGCATATGGGTGGTAGATATATTTGAACTCTAGTGTTGTTTCTACTTCTACTTTTTTGTAAGTGTCAATGTTGCCGAAGTCTTATTTTGTGGCACTGAAATTACCCTGGAGTGTTGATAGTGCCATGGCACCATAGAACATCAACAAAGTAAAATGACTTACAGTGCTGATAGTGCAGTAAAACCGTAAAACCCCAAGAAACAAAACTTTTGTATAATATATCTATGAAATGAAAAAAAATAAATATACATAGTCTCCGCTCAAGACATGAAATTGTGACTGGCTCACATTTATTTCTCCTACATGTAGAGAGCACACCATCAGGCTCGGTGGAGCGTCTGGATGGCTTCGGGGAGTTGCCTGTCATGAGTACACGACCTCTGGAGCATGTGACAAAAGCTCGGCCCAGAAGAGAGAAGGCTCATCGGCCAACGCGTCCAGTCTTGGCCACAGGTGAGGCTGTTATCCTGCTTGTTTTTTTCTTTGTGATGTAGAGGATTACATTTCACTGATGAATTGAATAGGACTAAAAATGTCTGTAGAAACTGATCTTTTGGTGGGCAAGTGGACAGTCGGAGTAACTCCTTTTCATAACATTTCAGGTATTGATCAGAATTATTTTTTCTTGTGGTATGGTTGACTAATATTACAAGTGATTACAAAATCAATTTTAGTCCCAAATCTGTCACAATGTAAGACAAACAATCATTGACTGTGACAAATAAAAAGTTTGATGAGCGTATATTATAATGCAATATAGCCCCTACCAAACAACTTTTGCAGACCTGTAACTTCTTCAACATGGCATCAAGCAGAAGGGCAAAAGCCCAACAACGGCTGTAACAATAACAACAACAACGTAGTATAGTCCTGTAGTGATTGTATCTAACATTGTTCAATGGTGCATCTGTCCCTGATCCAGGCACAACCAGCATGGACGAAGGTCCTGACAACAACAAGAACCACCTGGTCACGTCTGCCACGTCACCCCCGGCCCCGACCGTTATGATGCCCAGCAAAGAGAGAGAGGAAGCTCCGCAGAAAGCTGAACCTTCCAAATCAGAAGAAACCAGGTAGGAACTTATTATTAATAGCTTTATCAATTTGTGATAGCTTTTGTTGTGGTAGAGCATCTTAGTTTGAAGGCAGAAATCCATGCTTTGATACCTACTCTTTATCAAGTTTTACAATTTCATTGCTCCTCAAACCCATCTCTCTGTATGATGGATGAAGAATTCTAAAGCCTTTTCACTGAAATGATGCTCCTGAAGTGTTGCAAGATGTTTACCATCCATTGAATCAAAAGATTAGGTTGTCGACAGTGTAGAGGTTGAAGAGTGAGTCATGAACAGATGATCGTTAGGAGTGTGATAATGCCAGAACAATACCGTCTGCGCTGGGGATTGTAAAATTGAACTGCAATAACAAAATAATTCTTTATCAACCAATGGGGATCTTGGGATCTTCAGAATAGGAAATTGGCTCAGGGAAAAAACAACCTAAACTGCAGCAGATCTGGAAACCTAACAGTTGGTGAGAAAGTTGCTTTAAGATAGAATATTGTTCACAATGATTTTTTTCATTTGAAATTATTTTCGATGTTTCTTTTCAGCGTTAAATCAGAAGGCAAGAAATGGTCCCCGATGAGTTTGATAAAGGGCAAAAAGGAAGATAAAGGAGAAAAGGACAAAGAATCCAAGAAGAGGTAAAGAAAGGTTTTTGATCAACCATATCCTTTTTGTGACAATATAGTTTGTGTATGTATGTGATTTTGGTGCCAGAGGGCTAATTACAGGGTGTATATATATACCTATAACTGCTGACTAAGCAAGTCCACCCACTATTCAAACTCTTCCTCCTCCACCTTCCCCCACAAGTGGGTTGGGCTCACATAAGTTATAACTGCAACCATCACATTTTTGCTGGTATTTCTTTTGAATGGGTCATGGACTGATATCGCTTGTTGTTTTACAAAGGGGCGAATACTACAAAGAATATTGTGGACTATTGTCCTCTTTGTTATAGCACCAGCGATATAGTCAGTCAAACACGTCCAGTACAAGCATCTATTGTCAAGACAAATAGTGGTTGCTTTGAAGAGCTGTTCATTTTAAAGAGTAGAGAATTGAAAGGGAAAACATGTACAGAAGTGGAAGGACAATGGCTGTTTTTACAATTTACAGGTAATTGTCTTGATCAGGAGGGCTGCTTCCACAGACCTTGCGACAGAATGATTTAATCAAATGCATACATGCCTTATATGTAATATGAAATTTTTTCCTCCACAGCCAATCTTTCTCATCCAGTTTTTCCAGCATGTTCAAGAAAAGAGAGGAGAAGAAGCGCTCAGGTTCAGACAGCTCGGCGCAGAAAGGTGACCAGGAGGCGTCTTCAGAAGTGTCTGCCACAGGCAAAGATATCCAAGAGGACAGAAGTGCGTCAGTGAAGGAAGGGAGGAAAATCTCCGCCGACCAGCCTGTTTTGGAGGTGCAATTTTTTTTTTTTAGTTATTGAAGCTTTACTGTGACCGAGATCTGTGAGGAGAGTGGATTTCGTTCATATTAAGTGTGCCGAAGGAGACTTAATTTCTGAAAACTTAATTTGTTTGATGCTTGGAAACGGAAGTAAAGCGCATTTTAATAAGCCTTGAGATTTTTCTGAATGGTTGTTTCTCTAGTTTGCTGTCTATGTCCCTCATACCTTTGTGAAAGCCCTGTTTATGGATAAGTGGGCAAGAACTCCAAACCCGCTGAAAAGGACTTGCTCAACTTTTCAGGATATGGTCCAAACTGCAAATAGAACTGTGGGGTCGGAGGGGGGAGGGGTGGGGGGATGGTCTAATCCTGGCACTGGCACACATGACTCTACAATGTTGATATTGCTGTAAATTCTCAACGAATAAATCTGAAACCTATGTTTGGAAAGTAGTGTCGACTGCCTCTCATACCTTCCACTTACGATGTTGGTCCATCTGCCTTATCCTGCAGCCTGTCAAGGAAGTGGAACCAGTCACATCGTCGAGGATCACCGCCCGCTCAGCTTCAATAGCAGACGCAGAAGAAAAGCCGAGCATCGTCATCAAACCTCGGGAGAAGCCAGTGCCTGAGAGAGTGGCTCTGCTGCCCCCGAGCCGCACAGTAGAGTCTAAGGCCCCAACTCTGGCAACAGAGGAAGATACTAGTCTAGATGAAGAGAGCAAAGGTGAGAGCTGGGGGATGGAAAAAAAGGGAGGGGGGTTGTCAGTATAGAGAGGAGTAATAGTTAAAGAACAGTAAATTAAATGTCCAACTGGGATTTTTAAGAACTTTCTCAAATGATTTTTTAACACATTCATGGAGATCATTAGAACATTGTCCCCAAAGTTCGTCCTAGTCAAATTTCTGAGCCTGAAAGAATAAGAGTCCTAGTCTCAGAACTCGACCCATTGTCCGTAAGTTTTAACTTCAGGCGTATGATGATTTAAACTAGTTTGCACCATGAACATTTGTTTTGCTCTTTGTGCAATGCCAGGCAACAGAAAGTCTGGTGGAGCGGAGGAGGAATCGGAGAAGAAGGATGCAGTACCTAAACTTCCTGCTGGTGTCGTGAAGGTCGGAGGTCTCGGTGCTCTAGGTGGACGCAACCTTTTGGAGGAAATGAAGAAAAAACGTTTGTCAAAGATGGAGACATCTCCCAATGAGGTATCTGTCTATATTTTTAATACTATGATTATTCTGATATCATATTCTGTGTGTTTTTCTCATATACTTCTTTACCCTGTTTTTTTTTTTTCTGACTTCGTACCAGTGTTATTCAGCAATTTTTACCACTGATGGGATTGATGTGATCTTAGATGTATCTCAGGCATTATATTATTCAGGATGTCCCTAAAAACTCACATTATAGCCATTGTCATTGCATTGATTACACATGAATTTGGCAAAGCACATCAACTTTTGTATCACAAAGGGTGGAAGTCTCCTTAAAAACATTATTTGTTATTTCCCTATGAATGAAATGCTGATAATTAAATTTTTTGCATATAGGCCAATATACATTTTTATCCTTGTGTCCAGACTTAGAGACTCTCCGTAATGCATTGACCTTAGGAATACAAACATTGTATTCGAACAACAGACAATTGAAAGCTACTGTTTTCACAAGGAAGGGTGTGGTGCCCTGGGATTCCTCAAAATAATAGCCACATCTGTTGTTATGTTAGATGTTGCTATTTATAAATAAAGATTGACAAACTAGAAGACAAAGAATACTAAATCATGTGCAGGCTTTTGCGTTGGATTTTTGAGGTCATAGGTTTTGTTCATGTTATTCACCAGGAGTCAAAGGAACCGACAAAAGATTTGAAATCCCAGGAAACCAACAACAACATCAGCAGCCGCAAGAAGGAAACGGAGGAGAAGAGTTCGCCAGCCTTAACGAAACCTGTGCCACCCAAACCTGAGGTCAAGAAGGAGGAGCCGCTACATGAAGTGACCTCTGACCCTGCCACACCCAGCCCACCACCAAAACCCTCCTCATCCCCCACCACCACCGCTGCCCCCACCACACCCACCAAAGTGCCCTCCATGTCTGCCGCGCCCCCAGCCCCGGCCCCTCGCGTCATGCTTCCCCCAAAACGTCCGCTGTCCACGGTAGAGGCAACTCCTCATGCCCCGGAGGAGATTCCAAAAAGCATGACTACGTCCACCCCGGCCGTGTTGCTGGACGACAAGGCCAACAGTTCTTCCAGAGACTCCGTCGCTCCAGGTCAGTGGCTTCCCTTAGTTGCCTTTTTTAGTACACAGGGATGGGCACCCTCCTCTTCCTAATTCTATTTCTTGAAATAAATGAAAATATTGAAAAGAGAGATGGCTGCTAAAGATCTTTATGAAATTTCAGTGAATGCTACAGGAGAGGGCTTACCTTGTCCTATCTTATCTACCTAATATTTTTTGTCTTGTCTTGTCTTTATGTTGATTTTACCACATCCACTGTAAAGAAGACAAAAAGCGCATAGTTCACGTTTTGTAATATTCTCATTCTTCATCCCTCAGTTCCAGTGGCAAGATCTCGTCCACCTCTCGCTGCCAAACCTCGGCCACCCGTCATGCCCAGGCCGAAAAAGCAGGAAGTGGAAGATGTCACAGGTAAGCAGATCACCATTGATGGCAAGTGTTTGCTACAATTTACCAAAACTATCTCAGCTTGTTGTCATTTGAATTTTGGCTAATTGGAGATTGAAAATGAGGAAAATATATTGCCTGGAAAGATAAATGATAGGAAATTGCATGGTGTATTTTATTATCACACTCATCATTGCTTGACAGCATATCTTTCACCATAGGTGTTATGACAGTACATCTGCCAAAGAGCTGTTGAGTATAAAGTGAATTACTTCCAATTAAAGTTTATTGTTCTTTCACGGACATATTGAATTATGACATTAAAGCATCCAAGCATTCTCAGCTTCCTGTATCAGAATCATGCTCAGATGTCTGAAAACGCTGTGTGCAATAAATATCCTTCATCACTGAGCAGTCTTTGCATACGCATGTTGTGCACTGCACAATGGAATCATATGACTGTAATGTGCGTCACTGAACGACTCTTATATGCTTTTTGACTACAGGTAGTTGTCTTAAATCTTTCTTTTTCAGTCATGTTAGCTTGAAGATTTGGATAATCAATACGAAGAATTCCAGGAAATTTTATTTAGATTCACGATCAAATGCTTTTAGTTCAGTAGTTTAGCTGTTGGAAATTCCATTCACCATTTTGAGGAGAGTGGTAAATTTGGATCCAATGCTGACAGGCAGGAAAGTAAATATGAGCTTTTCTTGCTCTTGTTGTAATTGCTTTAGCTCAGAATTCAACCATCTTTCACAGTTTCTTTTACTTTGTTGACCTAAGAATGCTGTTGGCCTTTCTCAACTGCCAAAATAGCATCTGTGGTGTTAGCTCTTTGCTTATCACGCAGCGGACATGAAATCAAGGTGGCACAGTATTTCTGTCTCTATTCTAGGGTGTCATATCCCTCTTACCCAGGATTTGCCAGATGGAAATAGCCCACTTCTTAAATGACATTACAATGGATGTAATTCCAAAATCAACAGCAACTCAACTGCCAATGCCAGTCAATTATATTCAGCCTGTTTTTCATTAAGGATATTTCTGCATGTAAACAGTTTTCCATACATATCCCCCTACTTTCTTACAGAGTCCGATTCTCATGCATAATATGGGCAATGTAGATTATGAAGTGTGAGTATAACCCTAGACGTTGTGTTTTTGTTCCCTGATGGGATCGGTGTTCAACGTTTGCCAGTTTTTCTATTGCCACGTTGACTGTCACCACCGCATGCTGTAGACGTTGGTGTAGATGGATTTGATGTGACTCCTGCCGTGCTAACTAAAGCACTCAGTTGTTCAGTGTTATTGCCCGTTTTAGTTGACAAGTTGGAAATTCTTTTGCTGTTTTCAGTTGCATTTTAGAAATTCCCCCCTTAAACTTGATTTGTTGTGCTGCCCACGTTTCACTCATTCAACAGGTTTTTGTCTTTCTCCACATTCAGTTTATATTACTGTGCTCTTTGCACATTGGATAACTTTTGGTTTTTATCAGTTTTTTTTCACTTTGCAAACAAAAATCCTGTTTCAGTTCTCACCAAATATTTTTTTTTTCATTGTTTGAATTTTTTCCAACCTAAAATTTTTCCGTTTTGGTTACATGCCAATCCATTTTGATCCATTTTGATTAAATCAGCTGCTCGGGTTCATAATCCCTTACCACATCATGCGTTCTTCTTTTGAAAATTATATTTTTTTAAGGAAAGACGGAGAATGGAAGTAAAAGTATGGCTTCATGTGTCTCTTGGAGGGTTTAGAATAATTCTACTCTTAGATAACTGCATGTGTGGGTTGTAGCAAGTCAAAGTCATTCATGGTCAGGAAAATTTGTCAAGTTTCAAAATGATTTTCAAAGACTTTGGAGCTAGGGTAGAGCAAATGGAAGGTGCTTAGTTGTTACTATAGCTCTGCTACGGTGCTTAGTTCTGTAATTTTCATTATGTCTTCCCAGTTGAAGGGATAAATAGATTCTCATTTTGATCAATCCGTAGGAGCTTATATGTGGATGGTACTACAATGAAATTAATACCTATATATATATGTTAAATTAGGAAGAAGAATAATTTACATATGCCCCCTCATGAAACATAAAATCGTGTGATAAAATATAGTCTTTTTTTCTTTTTCTTAAAATGCCCCCTCCCGTTGCATACATAATTGTGTGATATAATCTATTTTTTCTTCTCCGCACTGGATGTTGCATGGCTCAGTATGTGAATGTTGTGATTTCTCCACCCACATGTAGAGTTTTTTGTCTTTGTTTTTGGTATTAACCTAATGGATGCATGCCCACACAGCACCCACTGTGTTGTCGACAGGGAAGGAGGTTACCTCCCCTCCTCCTGCACTCGACAAGACTGACTCTCCAACTGCTGAGGTGACAAAACAAGATGGTGCTGCAGATTCTACATCGACGACACCGCCCGTGTCACAATCAAGCGATACGTCTGTCGAATCAGGAAGTGCAGCGCCATCAGCGGGTTCATCTTCAGACACTGCTGCTGCTCCGGACGACGGAGGCATTGTTTATGACTCTGCGACCTTGAGACTCTCGGTCAAGGACAAAATCAAGCGTCTTAGACAGAGTCAAATTGTGTCGTCAGGAGGCGCGGAGGGTTCGGCGAGTGGTGCGCCCAGCGCTGTGCAGCTGGCCAAACAAAAAGCAATGTCCTTGCCCAAAGATGCCAAATTGCCCGACTCTTTGCCTGAAGGTAGGTTGATCAGAGCCCTCTCACAGTCAAATCAATGGTTGTGAAACCAAAGCCCAATTTTTTTTATTTTTTTTTAACCAAAGCCCAATTAGCTAGACAATTTGCTTAGTTCGATAAATATATGAAGCTCTTTGCTCCAATGGCATTCTTTTTTTTACTCCAATGGTTGAATGGCCTTATCTTTTATGTTTGTTTCTTCCAATTCAACTCACCTGAAATATGAAAGGAGAATGATGAATTGTAATCAATGTGTGTAAAGAAAAAAAAGTCTAAAATTTAGTAACATGATTAGCTTTATCGGAAAAATTGTATCCATTTCATTTCACCCACTCACATAGATAGTCCTATCCTCTTTCTCATCCCATTTATGTACATACTTTTAACACCGCACCACTATGAATTATAGTATGAACTACCAAGATTTATACAATGTGATAAATTAAAATTGCATTTTTAGATCAATTGTGGTAAGCTCATGGCACAGCAGAACTCCAAAGAAAGATGGAACTTATGAAAGGATAGTGTTGTAGTTCTTTTTGCAGTCCTTCCTTTGGAAACCTTGAAAAACATAGATCAGTAACTTGTTTGTACCAGTTAACATAGATATTGAGCTTATAATCACATCTAGCAAAGCAAACTGTTAACTGCTTAAGATGTTTCCTAGCAATAAGCTGTGTTGACTTCACTGAGAATGAATCTTTTACTTTTTGTCGTGGGTTAATGATGATAATAATAATGATATTTGTATAGGGCCTTCCCTTAAAAATTTTCAAGCTCAAGGCGCTTCACAGAAGAGTAAAATAATTCATAGACTTAAATGACATAGACAATCGTAGAATTACAAAATAAGAAAGACGGCTTTCAGAATATTCCTCTTTTTCCCATGAGAGTAGCATCATTTTGGAAGTTTTGGTGATTTGTTAGAACTTTGATATGTTATTGTCTTTCCAGCATTTGATAACAAGTGTATCCATTTACTGATTGAATCCCCACCAAGATTATTTTTCCCCTGTGTTTCTCTAATAAATAGTTTTTAGCTTTTGACAGTTACAGTTTTTGGTAGATAGAAACTGTTGAAATGACCCGAAACGTTTTTTCATGTAGATACCACAAACTCTTCTGCATGTTGGAAAGTTCTGAGTTTTCTCTAAATCTGGAATGTTTTATACTTTTGCACAAAGTACACACCGGTACCCTGGTCGATAATCTTTCATTTCTTCCCAACATTTTTTTTCTTTCATTTGCACATACGAGTACTTGTATTCTCTTAACATTGTTTTTTTTTACTGAATGCTATACCAGACATTATTACAATTATGGTGAATTTGATAACTTTTTATGAAAGAAAGAAGGGGAAAAAATTAGGTGAGGGGGTGGGGGGATATAAAGAAAAAAGCATTGCAAGTAACTTTACATGAAGAGATAGTGTAGTTGTTTGGAGAAAACCAGCAGAAGAGACTGATCACCATGTTGCGTGCCATATAGCCTCAGTGTATTTGATACAGACTTTGCTTAGTCCCGCACTGTCTCTCTGCTAGGCCAGGACTAACACTGAGGCAGATTTGCCTCTCTTAGGTAAGTCACCTCCCCCCCCCTCCCCCCTCCCTCTCTCTCTTTTTTTGTGACCCTTTAACACAAATGTATTCTGCAGTTTGTCTGTGTAGTGAATCCATCCCATATCTTAGCGACCCAACCCCTCACTTATACCAAGTATTCCAAGCAATCATTTGCTTTGTTTCATCATGAACAAAACCTAGTTTATATGAGTGTTTTGTAAATCTTTTTAAAGTTTATATTCCTGATTCATTGCTTCCTAATAACGTTAAAAAATACTTTTTTAAACAAACATGAATGACTGGAAATAGAGAAGGATGGAGAAAAGTTTTTGTCTGATCATCCTTGGTGCCCCAATAGTCACCAAGACCAAGGGATGTATAAAGTTCAGTAAAGGGTACCTAAATCTTGTTCTCTTTCAGTGGGAGGGAAGGGTGTTTTGGTTCCTGGAGCAAGTGGCTCTTACACAAATTGCAACGGCAGCATTGACATTCATAGACGTAACAATAACACGTATGCCTTTCTTTCATGCTCTGTCAGAAATGGACTATGATATCATAGAGATTCTCTGACTCGTTAACTAACCTTCTTGTTTTGGAAGGGGTGTACGTTTGGTATAATAACAAAGCAAAAAGTCGTGAGGCTTACTCACTTTATTGCTTGAAAATCTTTGAATCACATAGGTGCTTATTTTAAGGCAAATTTTTGTTAATTGGCTAGGGCAAGATTGTTTATAGTTAAGAATTAGTATTATCTTGACTGAAGCCAAAATGTCTGACGCATCATTTGAAGCCTCAGTAGTTTGTTCCTTCCTCTAGGGCCTCTACTATCCCTGCCTGTCTTTATATATGCGGCATAATCCCTTCCCTTAGCGTAAACCACATACTGAGTGTTTCAAGACCTAATTTTTTTCGTGCGAAACAATTTTGCTCATCAAATATTCCATCGCTTTCCTCATTTACATAATCAGATCAAAGATAAACGTTTGCAGCATCAGCACTTCCCCAGCAATCCCACTGCACTCCCAATACTTAGAATGTGATGTAGATTTGTTGCAGACCATGCTTAGAATCAATCAATGGATTTTTGTAATATCTAAAATATTCATACGACACCCATTGAATCATATTCATTAATGTATGTATTGTATTGAATATTCTTAATTAGTGTGTGTATCGTGTGGGTAAGTAATGAATGAGTTTTAAAAGACTTCAATAGAGCTTTCCCTCATTAAGTGAGGGGTCACCTCAGCTTAGATCTCCGCCATCCCGTCAATCCAATTTGACGGGACATGTTTAGCTCGCTCTTTTCTTCCGGGGGTGGCGAGTGAGCACTGTGACGTGGTCAGCTCTTTCTCCTTCTTTCAATGTTTTGTGACATTAACCTACCCCATCCCCCAACCAACGCCACCACCAATCCCCCTCCCTCCCCTCCCACAACCAACGCCACCACCAATTCTCCCTGAAATGACACACCCTGCTAACCCTACAACAAAAAGGAATTTAGGAGTATAGTGTAAAGTGCACAAGTTATGTGGTGTTGCATGTTTCCACATTATGTGATGTGTAGAGACAGTGCTAAAAAATTGCATGAAAGCTTTATGTGTAAGTACATGATGTGATCACGGTTGTACCATGCTAGGTATCCCCACGTTGTTAATAATTGGTAGCGCCTGTACCAAATTTTGTGTTGTGACTAAGTTCAATATCGACAGTTTGTGCCATGTTTTTTGTTTTTTCCATGTTTCGTATTGTGAGTGTGTGATGCTGTATCTGGTCTATGTCGTAACTCTACACTTTCTGTCTTGGG
>JAUKPP010262086.1:0-11788 GCA_032273245.1 Phyllaplysia taylori
TCTGAACGAAATGATGGTAGAAATTTATGGCGTCCATGCTTAAAAGTAAAAGAACGCACTTTCATCATAATAAGGAGCAAGTGAATATGAACGAAAAATAGCCATGGCTCTTATAGTGATGAACATTGCATGATCATGATATTTTTGCCCAGAAGGATGAACTTTCATCTCCGAATGAAAATAATAATGATAGAAAAATAAGAATACGTAGGCAAAAATTTAATGCGAGGTTAGCAAAATAGGCTTGTCAAATTTGCTTCCAACAGTTTAGATTCTGGGCACTTCATGATTTTAAAGATGACAGGGGAGAGAAAAACAAACACGTTTCAGGCAGATGACCTACTCCGACATTGTCTGCGACTACTTTTTATACATTTAAATTGAAACCCATTGAACTGGTCTGGGTCATACTAAAAGTAAAAGGGAACTTGATCAGTTTGATTGAGAAATTTAACTCTATTTCTTAAAACACCATTGAACGTTTAGCTAATATATGATCTGAGGGTTGTGAGTGGTAACGTAAAAATTATTGTTGGGATTCTTTTTTCTCTCTGATACGCTTTATTCGAGAACGTATAGGCCGACATGCATTTTTTCACACTCAGCGTCATGTTTTGTGACATACTGCAACCAATCACTTGTTTGTGTGAATACGCCTTTACACCACACTAAGAGCGGCAAAGCCCAACTACATGTACAGTAAAATATTTTGTTTAGCACCGTTTTGACCTATTTAGCTGCTAAAACAAAAGAATCGTGCAGTTCTCCCTTATTTGAACATGTACATTAATAAACTATTTAAATCCGTAACGTCATGCAAAATCTAAGGTTGCATGCAAAAAATGGAAGGAAAGTAACTGAGGGTTTCGGAGAAATTTGATGGAACGTGCGTTCACGGTAAGATTTACGGACTATAGAACAAGACTGACTGGAGCTGATGAAAATGGGACGTTATGAGAGTCCGATTTTTTAGCAAAAGAAACACAGCTATACTAGCAATGTGTATCCTGAATTTCCCTCACAAAAATTTGGAAACACAAGAATCCAGCACTGTTCTGACAATTTTAATCCACTTATACAATGTAATGCAGTGGAACTCGGATAACGAGGATGAATTATGAAAACCCATGTCCTTTGTATTTGTTCAAACACCTCAAATATGAACTCATGCGAGTTCCACTATATAAGGAACCATCATACGACTGCAAGTAAAAACTAAACAACTTGCTCTGATTTTACTAAAACACATCTGCATGATAATATTCCACTACGATAGTGTTGCTTTTTTATTTTACTCCCATTTGGCCATCATGAGGTCAGGCTTTGTTTGGTCTTGGTTTAACGCCCCATGCATCACTGTAAGATCATTTACGAGGCGGGACCTTCAAAAGTCCATCTCCGATAGGATGGGGGTCAGAGCCATGAAAACTAAAGAGAAAATCCTCAAATTCTGGTAAACCTCCCAAGATTCGATCCTGGGACATTCTTGCCTGTAGGCGGGCGCACTACCGCTTGGCCACCGATGCCCCCTCATGAGGGCACTGAAACTTGACCAGCGCTGTGGTGCAATGGTTAGGCTTTCCGCCTGTCGCATGGAAGACCAGAGTTAGATCTGAATTCTTTTTCTCCTGAGATTTTTTCCCCCTCTCGGCCTGGGTTGAAATAGCCTTCCCTTAAATTTATCGTATAGTGTTACAGGGGATGTGAAACTGGTAACCAAACAATCCAAAACTGTAACTTGCATTGTAAGGCAGGGCCTTTACTTTAATCCATCATTTACGAAAGGATGAGGACAGAGCCATTGAAAACTCAAAGAGAATCCATGATACTTCATGTAGTTCAAACCCGAGACCTTGGTCTACAGTGGCTGTAATTGCTGTAACGACATTCTCGCCTGACTGGCTGCAGAGATATCACTCTCAACAGATTTTTGTCAAGTCATTATGATAGTGGGGAAACAAGGAAGACTCCTGTCCACATAAAATTCTGGGTTATGACAAGAATAAGCCATACATTGTGTCCAAGTTAAAAACATGTAACCTAAAAAAAAAAATTAAATTCAGATTTTTGTGAAACTGCTGAAGTTTTTACGAGTGTTACGACACTTCTGTAAAATTTAGAAGATGTGGCTTGCAGCAGTCATCCATCCAGGGATCAGTCAATATTGTTCACATGCATGCAAAGTAAGCAACAATCAAGAAGAACGTCATGAAGATAAATATTGTTTTATTTCAAGACTATTTTAAGTAGAAAATACATTGATGAAACTTCTTGATAACATTGTTTCTGTTTTCATTGATTCGTAAAGGACAACACAGCAGGTCCAAGAGTGAAATGCAGACAAACAGAATGAGGAAAAGGCAAGAGGGAAAAGCAAGAGTGAGAGACAGAGAGAGAGAAAAGGGAGACTTTCTTTTTAAAGAGTTGAAAAGACATTGATATGTTGCATGCCTTAACTGAGTTACACATAATTGTAATGCCTCCCCAAATTGGTCGATAAATTATTGTACGTAAAAATATCAAACCAGAAAAAAAAAAAAGAATTTTGTTTAGAAAACGCAAAAGGCAAACAAAAAAAACCCAAAAGAGATAACATAAATACATGAGTACACTTGTGAATGATAACCTATAAGAAAGACTATAAGATGTAATAGCAAAGAGACAGGTTTGGGTCAAGCCAGTTCCCAGACTTGTGGTGCATTGGCCCGCAAGTCACGACTGGTCCACCTAAGCTAAGGAGCTTCCAAGCTATGGAATGCATTGAGAGTACAAGAAGGACACAGTATAGTGCCAGCAGCAACAGCAGCTCCCAGCAAGGCGGCACGTGAGTCCAGAGCACAACCTCCAGTCCGCTCCCTTAGAGGCACACAAGGGGGAAACAGCAGCCACGCACACGACACATACAATTTATACACCACGCCAGACAGGAAAGCAGGCCATTGTTGCCTGTATCATAAAGGACATTCTCACATTAACTGCTCCTAGTGGAAAATCTTGTCAACTGTCACAGAAGCAAAAGCAATCAAGAGTCACGGAAATTTCTGACACGCAGCAAACCCAAGACGTGCTGATCTGGGACTGTCTGCATTTCTCTCTCACAAATGGTCTGTGGTGGAGTGATTTCACATGCTTCTCAATGCTGGAAGAAAACTCTACATTACGTTCATCAACTACATTAACTACTTTGTGGGAGTATAGCTGCTTATTCACTCGTAAAATAGGAATCTACATGACCGACTGGTGCAGAAATCCCCCAGCACCCGAAAGCCTACCATCGTTGAGTGTACCATCACTCTAAAGTTAGCACCATGATAGTGAAGGCAGATCTCCATAAGGAATTGTTCTACTGCTTCATACCTGGCAGAGGGAAGGGTTATAAGGCAGATGGTGGACACGATTCTGAGATATAGCCAACTGCATACAAACAGGAGACTATAACACTATCAGACCAATTTGAACTTTTAAACAATGATATTTTTAACAAAGGAAAAGTAGAGTATCCGTCAGGCAGCCTCTTCAGCTGGTGAGTGACGTAAAGTGAGTGTCCACAAACTCTTGGGACATCAACCCACAGACAGAGTGGTTGCACCATTCGCTGAGGAAATGCAGAGCACGCACCGAGCACCATTGAGTCTCTAGCACTGACAGCACCCTAGCATGAGTCTACAAAGTTACATACTCACTCATGTGTGCACCACTGCAAAGGCTGGTACATATTGGTATGTATATGGTACAGCAAATCAACAGGGGAAATGAAAGGTCTGGACAGTGGTAGGAACACCACTTGCTCATGAATTTAAAAAAAAAAAAGAAAACTACAATGGCAAGTCTCAGCATGGGGGAGGGGGAAAGCAAGCAATGTACAACTAGTTTTATACACAGAAACATTCATACGCGTACATGAATACACTCCAGTTTATCCATGCCTACACACTCGCACCAAACAAAGTTCTATGTATAGACAGCGCTTCTCTCCAGGTTCAAGAGTACAAAATCTTGCAAAAAAGAAAACAAAACATTACTCCCTTATGGTGTAGTGCTTTCCTCAATACTCATCTACCTATGTGGGTGCACGCTGTGTGCTACAGGAACATGGAACAAATCAACAATTTTTATAAAAGGGGTGTTGCTAAAAAGACAATCTGAAATTTGCTAGTTTGCCTGCATGGCCTATCATCTCTGCTGCATACACACACACAACAACCGCTGCTCAATATTTTCACTCAGCTTATTGAACCAAACTACAAATGGGGAATGATGGAGGTGATAATGATTGTAATCAAAATCGCATTAATTGGATAGACTGGAAGCAAAAGCTAACACCCTGATACAGTCAGAACAGACCAACCGTTTCCCCATGGAAAAAAAAAATATTGTAAAAAAAACATGCAGTAACAAACTGGCCATAGGCCACTCTGTACATGAAAGATCGTCAAACAGTTTGTCAACATCATTGCTACCACCGAAGGACCGCCCCTATGATAACAAGACTGGCGATGGGGAGAGGTAAGATGCTGTGGTCGCCACAAGGTTACCCTGTACTAAACTATCACAGAGTCCGGCCCTGTGAATGCCACAGCATTAGGGTTCAGGCTCCACTGTCTTATTGATCATACTATTGCAAGTTTCAACCCTCACCCAATCCCACCCCTTTACAAATACAATAGAGCATTGCATTACTCCCATGTCGAGACTACTGTTTATACATTCAACCTTGGCATCCTGAAATCTGAGGCGCAAGGTTATGTCCCCGCCTACCCATTGTCCTTGTAAGGGCCTCAGTACACATGGCATCATATTGAGTGGTGGCCGTGGTGCACTCAACATGGAATGAGGGATGGACAGGACTTGTGGCACACTGACATTATCAAATGCCTTGCACACATTTGTGTAATATCTCACTGGGCAGACAGAACCAGCCACTAGTGGCTTCAAAATAAGGGAATCTGAGTACCAATGGAGTAGCTAAATTTGAACATAAACTTTAAAAAAAAAAAAATTTTAAAAGATGAAAAAATTGGATAAAAACCCAAGATGATACAGTCTACAGATTCCATTCACATAAAAATGAAATAATGGGAGGGAAAGCAGGATACAAAATTTCCAATAACACTCCAGCAAGCTATTGTTGATGTACAAACAAGCTCATGTTTTGCGTCACCTTCCAGAAACCTGGCATAATAGATCAACCGCTCAGAAAAGAACATGTAGCCATCCATTTCACGGACAAAAGTTTGAAAATGTTTAGACTTGTTCAAACGAGAGGAACAATGCACAAGAACAAAATGAGAGTGAACCGACAGGGAATGATGACTTAGGTGGAAAGGGATTAAGTGAAGGAAACAAAATTGAACAAATGAGAATTGAAGATGAAGGGCGAAAAATTCCTGCCAGATGGAACAAGAACCAAGGACTACTACGACAACTCAATGGTCCAGCCACACCCAACACGTCCAAGGCTTCTTAAATGCTTATGTATGACGTGCCTATACTAGATATGAATAACGAGTCCACCCCCATCCCCTGCACGGCTGTACCCAGTCAATTAAACATCCCCTACATGAGTGTATGTGTATGTATGTGTTTGGCCTTTACATGCATTCAAACTCATCTACTCTCTGCTTGGTATTGCCCTGGCGAATCTGTTTCAAGGTCTTGTATTTGTCTCTTCCCTGGCGCTGGTTTTCCTGATGCAACAAGTCAGTTGCTGAATGCTTGGTTTTCTCAGTGTCAAGGTCCTCCTTCAGAGCCTGAGAAGACAAACCAAACAAAGCATGAGTTACACATACCCTTCAACTTAACTTTCACAAAGTATTGGAAAAAGACAAGTCTAAAAGTTTCCAGGAAATGACTCAATGTTACGCCTGTACTCTATCCCTCAAAAGATAATTTGTCACCTTCTGGTTTATTCATCAATTTTTGTAAAAGAGTAGTAGGAAAACAGGAGGGAATCTCTGTGCTCTACTCTCTCCAAACTTACACTAACTCACACTTAACTACATGAGACGGTGTCTTGTGGAGGAATCTATCTCTCCTACAATATTTCGTTCGTTGTTTTGCATAAGGGCGAATAGTACAAGGACTGTAGTGGGGTATTTGCCTCTTTTCTAAACAATATATGATTACTCTGAAATTTCCTCCCAAGCCCTTGGGAGCTATGGAGGAAGAGCTGTAGTGAAGAGAGGTCTTACCCTAAGCTGTTCCTGGAGCCTCTTGTCTTTGCTTGCTTGTGTTTCCCTGTCCTCCTCTGGGCGAGGCATCATCAGGGAATCCTCATCCACAGTTAAGGCAGCGTCTGAAACAACACCAACATTAGTAAACAACTCCAGAGTTGCCACAAAACAGTAAGAATATAAGCAGGTCCAACAGTGCGAAAGAAGTCAAGTTTGAACACCACCAAAGAGAAATTAATGGGCAGTCAAATTTATTTTTGTTCAAGTTTTATGACACTACCACATGAAGTAGGTGCAGATTACACCAGGGCTCCAATCAACCACCTAAGCTACACACTTTTATTTCCAGCTGGAACACTTCACTGTCAACAAAGCTTGTTACAATAACAGTTCATACCACCACAACCTCTTACGTAAGACCCTATAAAAAAAAACACCAACTAACCAACAAAGTGCACATAAGATACATTAAAAGAAGTATGAGACCCCTACATCGTCATGGGCCTTCCACATTTGCAAGAGTAACTTTTTGGGCAATACCGGATTATTGTGTTATTACAATCCCTGGACCTTACTCTAATAATAGCAATACTCTTCCTGAAAGCCTTGTGTATGCTAGCTGCTAATAATCAACAAGGGTTTTGTGAAAAAAGAAGCTCTTGGATATTATAAAACAAAATGTTTTTGTTTGTTTTCTTGAAACATTGTGGCAAATGTGTAGTGATACTGATGACCTGTTGACAGGCTAGTTCTCATCCCCATCAAATGGGCGGGGCCTACTCACCAAATTCTTTCTTGTCGTCTCCCTCGTTCTCTTCACCCTCATCGTGGTGGTCGTTGATCTCTGAGCGGACCAGCAGCTGAGCCTGGAGCTCCTGCTCTCTTTGCTGACTGACAGTCATCACCCGCGTCAACTCATGCTCCTTCTCCTCAGCACTTTTTTTTGCAGTCTCCAACTCAGATTGCAGATCATACACCACATTCTCCTTGGACTCAATTTCGGTGAGACGGTCTTGCAAGGAGGCCTGAGTAGCTGCCAATTCAGCGGCCTGGTTTTAGGAAAGAAAAAAGAGGTCTTAAGGAATTCAGCATGAAGATTCAGTCATTCTTGAACACCTTGATCCTGATAACCCCTCTTTGACCCCACCCTCAACAGGATATTTCAGCCTAAAAATTAATGATGACCACTCGCTCCACCTCTCTCCTATAATATCACTTTTGTCACCCTTGAAAGCACCTTATACGCATGCTGGTCATCCCAATAATTAGAAATCACACAGAATGCTTTGAAATTCGAAAGTGAAGTGACACGACACTTCCTGTAATTATTGTAAGTCTTCCTACTGAGTAGAAAAATATGCATAACAAAGGGCCATTTTGTGAGGCATGCAAGTTCAATCCTTTAAAATATCACTTCATTTATGATCACCATCCATCAAGACTGAAAAAAGAATTGAACACCCAGTATGAATAAATGTAGTGCAAAATGAACATTTTGTGCTGGACAGAATCTTAAAATGGCTTTTTGTCCTTTGGAAACATTGCCAGCGACAACATTCAAAGGGTAGTTTTGTTTGACAATTGTGGAAATGAGAAAAATCACTTGTAACTTTGGATAATGACACCTCCATCCAAAAGAGATTCTTAGTAATATACAGTCAAACCTGTCCAAGACGACCACTCATTGTCTAGAAAAAAATGGTAAACTTGGCAGGTCAGATAAATATGAAAAAAAAAATGAAGCAAAAAAAAATAAAATAACAACCCAGCCCTTTAATTTTCAAGAGGGATGTTTTAGTTTTTTCCCCTTCAAAATATATCCAATGAGGGAGATAGAGCGTTATGGGAGAGGGGGAGGGGGACAACAGCAAAAAAATCAGCATCAGTGGCAAGCCTGTTGTTACCGTCTCGGTAAACAGAGCAACTAATGGATTTGTCTTCACTTCGCGTTGGTCAAGAAGTACACTGTATTTCGAATTCTGGGAGGGACTAATAGCGACAGGTGAATGGATTAAGATGGTTGCCTGCAACACTCATCCAAAGCTGAAAATTTGTTACCTAATGATCAACACTGGCAAGCGCTAACCTTGCCAATGCGTAGTGCTGGTCAGCGAGTGCATAAATTGTAGGAGGAGCTAATATACCACGATAGGTGAAAAGAATGGGTCCTGGTAGCTTGGGCAAGGACTCATCACTCATAGTTATAGCAACATGTCGGGTAAAAAAGAGAATCTAGTGGTTGTCTTGGGCAGGTTTTTGTGGCTGTTAATCAGTAACATAGGGTGATCGCAGCCGTGTTGGACATGTGGCCGTTAGGGCAGGTTCGTATGAATCTCTATTCATTCTACTAGCCATGCACAATATACAAATATAATACGAACTCACCAGTTTTTCACGTTCTGACTGCTCCATTTCATGTGACCGTTCAATGTCCTTCTGCAATTCCTCTGCTCTTCTCCTCTCCTCATCCAGGTCCTCTCGCAGTCTTGTAAGCTCAGCAACCTTTTCATCTCTATCACGGATCATGCCTTGAAGCTCTTCCAGCTCTGTGTACACAAAACCAAAACCAGAATATATAACAACTTTCTAATCTTCCCTACAACATATCCTACTTTCAAAGTGGTATTCAATCTCTGCTATGAACTCATAGCAACTAGCAAAAATCTGCTGAGCAACGCACTCATGGCCTGCTCTGAGACAGAACTAGAATGAACAAGGGAGCATTTAACTCTTTTATTCAAACATTGTTAATCACAACCATGCCACATCCATACGAAATAGCTTGCTAAGGAAAAAGATAAGGATAATGAGGATACTTAAAGAAGAAAAGTAGGAGCTTCTATTTTCATTATTATAAAGGTTTTACGGAGTGCTTTCTACTGTCACCGATAGAAGACAAAAAAATAAATAAATGAAAAGCTACACCCAGTTCACCTAATTTATAATAATGCTTTTTATAGAAGAAAAAAAAGGGAAAATAACGAGTACATCCCCTTGTTCACAAAGTACAGAAAGAATAAGACAAAAAAAACCTCTTCAACCAATAGGAAACAAACTGACCCTTCATTCTATGCTTTTGATCTTCCTCCATGATTCGCACTTTCTCCTCTAGGTCTTTCCTCAACCTGTCGGACTCTTCTCTTTCCTGTCGCATGCGAGCAAGCTGAGCCCTGTGCAAACAAATGAACAGAAATAGAGCTCATCCATCTTATGAAAGTTAATCTTTCAAATCCGCTATTGCTAATAGTCACTTATATGGTTGTGCTTCACAAAAGTGCTTAAAGTAATTTAGGATTGAGCTAATTACAATAAGGTGAACAAGAATTGAGAGGGCACAATGTATGACAAATCTGTTTAAAAATGGTTGCCTTTTACACAAAATATTTTGTGTACTTCAGTTGTAACTTTTATAAAATGTCATATATCATGTATTTCAATTCAATAAAATTGCATTATAAGGTTATGTCTCCCAAATGTAAAATTTAATCAATATCAAATACAACTACAATAGAAATTGAAAAAATGCAAAAATCGTCTCAAGCTCAAGAATATCTGAATCTTTTGAAAAAAAGCAAAAATCTAAAAGTCACAAAAGCGAACTCATCCAAACTGAAAAGAAGCAAAAGAGAGCTTCCAATTACTAACTCATAAGCCACAAAGACCATACCTCTCCTGCTGTTTGGCCAGTTTGTCTTCTCGTGCTTGTGCCTTCATTTGCTGCACTTCAATCGTATCAGGCTTTCTTCGTCTCATGTACAGCTCATGGTTACCCATGCAGAGGGCCAGGATACGTTTGTTGATTCGCAGGCGTGGGGCATAGAAAACAAAATCCTGAGGGGGGGGGGGGGGCAATCATAGATTAGATTTAGCAAAATTTGAATGTAAACAACATATGTTATTGTAATACTATACAGGTGAATGAAAAATATGTCTTCCAAATCCACTAAAAGACACTAAATACTCCCAATTTTTTTTTATAAGAATGTCATCTGTACCTATATATGTCTTACGTGTGATGTGACAGGCACAATTCATTCAGTATCAACAGACCTGTCTCTTACTCGATAAAAATAGTAACAACAGTAGAATTACCCTGAGAGTAAGGGGGCAGATCTGACCCTAATGCACTGCAATCAAAATAACCCTGGGCTTTTCCTACATAAAAGAGTTAGCGATTGAACAGACTCGTTTGAACATTTTTTTTTATTATCTATATCAAAATCATGACGTGCCGAATTTGCATTCCAGACCAAAAATCATAAAACTGCACTTTAGCTGACATTTAGTTGAAAAGTCAAATTTTTTAAATTTCATACTGGTTGGTAGCTCTGTCCTGCTCATCAACAGCACAAATCCAAGTTGCCCTCTTCCATGAGCTAGAAGAGGAATTATCATTAAAGAAATAGAACCCATTACACAACTTGCACACACGATTATTTAAGGTTGCTGCCACAATTCAATACCAACTTTAGTCGAGTTCGTAATAGTTACCCCTATGCCTAGAAAATGACAATAATGAATAAAAAAACTAAAATGGGAGAATATACACTACAATACTTACTGGGGCTTTCTTGTCTATTGGTTTGATGATGAATTTCTTATCATTAAAAGATATATTTCTGATCTCACTCCATGGAAAGCCTATTCTGGGGGTTAATCTGAAAAAGAAACCGACACAAAAGTATAAAAAATATGAAAAAAAATCAACAAACAAAAGGCAGCAATATTAGAAAGGTGATCATGCCTCACAAAACATATTTTCAAGATGGATTTGATGCATCCTGGCCCTTGTAACCAACTTTCACATAAAAACTGATCAAAGAACAGTGTTACTTCAGTCGAAGCTTAGAACATAACATAAACATTATCACAGAAGAGCATCTCGTGAAAATTTCACATCAACTATTCATTGGTTGGTTTTACACCCTTGTAACTATATTATATATAAGGTAATTTAAGAAGTACACTATATATAGCAGCAGTCACAGATGCACTCAACCAGAATACTGGTAAATGAAGGCATCAAACTCTCATCAATTATACCATAGAATTCAGTCATGATACAATAAATCATCAAGTATAATTAACAGGATGTGCAACACAATTTGATTGACAATTCAGCATATGAATACATAATGCAGGAAGCCAAAAAAGATTTCAGGGATGCCACTTGGATTTTATAGAAATAAAAAATTTGCCCCCTAAAAATAGGTCAATAGACAAGAAACAATTTGAATACATCCATGAAGTGAACTCTCTAACATGAAGCTGACAGTGTGCAGGCAATGCCCCATGTACATAAATCTCTATAATAAAATTCTTGCATGAGTCATAAGTTGAGCCAACAGATTTCTTCAGTAAAATTAACTGAAAACGACATCCCTCAGATTTTTGGTCTCATCTTTTAAAAAATTCAAATCAATTGCAGAGTTGCCTACTTTCAAAATGAATTTTTAGTGAGATTTTATAAAAATTTTAGTGAGATTCTCCTTTTTTTTAGTGAGACATTACATGTTGCAGAAAGAACAACTGATTCTTATGTTTCGACGAAATAGAAATATAAAATAGGGGCCAAGCACTTCAGGGCCTTTATTGGAAAATTACTGTAAGAAACA
>JAUKPP010262097.1:0-11787 GCA_032273245.1 Phyllaplysia taylori
AAAATTAAAATAAAATATTTGGAAGTCAAATCAATGAATACTCTTTTAACATAACATTCAGAAATGGTTGACCTATCCATTTTTTATGGAAACACATTTTGGTCAAAAAATGGATTTTTTATCTTATTCAGCCTGTAGCTCGAAACGACTCGGGCCGACTTTTGGTACCTTTCTCCAGGCGCACACACATATGTTCTGTGAAAAGATTTGCCTTTTAAAGGTATAACAGAGATGATTTGTGCACCTAGATTTATTTGTTTCATCATGTGACGGTAATACTCCAGTGCAGTTAAGAATTTCATGAGAAAAGCTTTGTTGGCACCTCTGTGTGTCAGAGCAAGTGTCAGCAAGCTACCTGTGCTGTGTCACCAGCAGTTCCAAATATTGTCTGAACATCTTGATTGTATCCTAGTTTCTATTTGTAGGCCTCCATCTGCGACAAAAATAGGGTTTCAAAATATATATCAGTTTAGATGAGGTGATGTACTAGTATGTGTTGCAGCTTTCATGATGTTTTTTGTCTTATTTTCAGACATTGGTCACCTACAAAGCACAACTAGAAGATGATCCTATTGTGAATGCCCACTTGAAAACCTTGTATGATAATCTCCTGGAGCAGAATCTGTGCCGTATCATTGAGCCTTTCTCCAAAGTCCAAGTGCAGCACGTGGCAAACCTCATCAAGCTGCCTATGGTAGGTAGATAAAGTCAAGGCTCAGGCCGCCTGCTTGTCGAAATTTATTTTTGTTAATTTTTCATGGCGACAGCTTGTCGTCCCAGAAAAACTATTTATGAAATTAGAAAATAATATGCTGATTTTTTCCGTAATGTAGAAAGTATTGTTCATCTTTCTCTTGGACTACATTGGTGAAAGTTGAATGTTTAAAAAATACCACCATTTACTTAAAAAAGGTATTTGATATGATGATATAGATTTTTTTCCAAATTTTCTCCAAACCTACTGTCACTCTTTGGCTGTGTGGACTTTCAAACTGTGTTATAGCTTTGATCATATCTTCACTACATTCATGCTTTTCCTTCTTTTTTTAATGAACAGGCTACTGTGGAAAAGAAGTTGTCTCAAATGATCCTGGATAAAAAGTTTCACGGTATGTAGTACCCTACTGAATTCCTTTGTCACGTTTTTTCACTTTGAAACAATTGTCCAATGTCACTTGGACTTTGCTGCTAAGATTTTAATTTCTCTATGCACGGGCATTGTGCTTTTGTTATGCCCTGGTTTGTGCAGAATTATTTGTGTTGCATCTCTATGAAATCAGCTGCTCATTAAAACAAGGGGAACACAGTTCTCAACCTTTTTCTGAAGCTCCGACAATTTTTACAAGGAACGTTTTTTGTGACCTAGTGTAAGCTACTTTCTATATTCACTTGGAAACACATTCCATGGTGCAGTAGGCCTATAATTAAAAAAATATTGTGAGAAAGAAAAGGTGCAATTTTTAAAGCCAGGTAACATGTATGGCCGTTTTCTCTCTAATTTTCCTACTGATATTGGTCACTCATACCTAATCAAGATTGTAAATATTTCGACTTCTACTACACAAGATAAATTGATAATTTTTTCAGGGGCAGCTAGAGAAATGTTCACGGTTTAACATGAAACCAATAACTCAAAATGTTAAGAAATTGACAAGCGCCTGATTTCATTGTGTTGCAACACATTTTTTATTTAGAGTTTTGTGGAGAAAGTGATAAACTGTATATTTTTTAACTTTAGTCTTTGCAAGGAAGAAATAGTTGTGGACAGAGCTGAAACATAATGGGGATGATATTTAAGGAATACTATTCCAGTCGACTCACCTTGTGTTTTGTGTCATCACTTGTGTGCGTGGCCATGCCACCCTGAAGCTGACATGAGCAGGAAGAGGGTTTTATTTCCAAAGATTTTTATCTTTATGTCTTTCATATTGAATTCTTTGTTCATAGCTTCTACAGTGTTCACATTAACTATGCTTTCCTCTATTTTTGCTTGAAAGAGGGAGGGGCAGGAAATGTTCATGGAATGAAGATGCATAGCCTATGATAGTTTGAATGTCCTTTGTAGTCTTGAGCATCCGTGATGCACATGGAACTGTGTAGCCCTGCCATTGTCTACAACAAAGACAAACTTTTCACTACGAGGTGAATAGTTTCATTGTCACTGTCCATCCATCTGAATGTGTGTTTTGTCGATTATTGCTCTGCTAAGAGTTTGAGTTATCATCAAGAAAGAACTAGGGGAATGTGCTTTACTCTTCAATAATTCAATGATCATAACATGTTCATAGGGTCTTTGATTTTGATAGAGATCAGGATGATAAATGTGGTTATTGTGCTTCCCTTTCCCTAGGCATCCTGGACCAGGGAGCCGGTGTCCTCATCGTGTTTGAAGAGACTGAGTCAGACAAGACATACGCCAATGCCCTGGAGACCATTCACAATATGGGGAAAGTGGTCGACGCCTTGTACCAGAAGGCCAAGAAACTCACATAGTCACCAGCTCTCTTCTCTCGTACATCTTTATATAGACAATGCTGTGTATATAATGAGTTTTTTCGCCGTCTGTGACATAATGCGATGATATTTTTATTTCACAGACTTTTGCCCATTACATATGAGATCATGTTCATCACTGTTTTGCAGCAACTCTTACTTGATATTTATACATGTGCTTTTTCATTTAAATTTGATTTTGTTACTTTCCATGAGGATCAAGGTCGTAGATACAAGTGATATGGGACGTTGAGATGTCAGTGCATAGACATTTTTCAGACAATGATAAGTTTTCTTTGTGGGGATTTGATTTGCAAACAGATTTTGGTTTTATGTTTGGATATTTGGGAATTATGAAGGTTGGGATATCTTGAGTTTAAGACGCAGTTAACTTTAGATGGGCAGGAATGGGAACAATATTGTGTTTCTTTACAATCAGTAAAGAATGGGGAGGGGAAAACGGGGTTGTGGAAATATGTTTGTTTTGCCCTTTATGACACCTCTGAGACACGGAAAGGGAGGACAACACAAGAATCACCCTTGTTGTATACCAAATAATAAATGCTGCTAATGGCCACATAACCTCTTTTGACTCACTTTTTTTTTTGCATTTCATTTTCTTTCTGTAGTGTTGATAGGCACCTAGAGGAACACTGACAATCTTGGTGTGGTCTTTGGTTTTACGCTCCTTGTAACACTTTAAGGTCATTTACGAGGTGGGTAACTTTGACTCCGCCTACCGGACCAACACTTGTATGAGAAGGACATATTGCAGGGTGGCAGCTCAAACTATCGTGACTTGATTTTTCCAACTTTACAGGAGAAGTGAAAAACTTATTTTCTGTACAATATTGATCTAAAGATACAGTAGTATGGAATTTGACCACTATCCGGTTATTTTATAAATCCCTGGACCCTTAGATTTTTTTACAGGACATACATTCTTTGCTGGTGCCATGGAATATGAAGAAAAGTGATTTTTGCTAAATGTCGAGTTGTGATAGTTGAGCTGCCACCCCATGATATGTGTTGCAATGCTATGAAATCAGGGGTTCGTCAAGAGGGGGGGGGGGGGGAGGAGTGTTATCAGCCTCAAACTTAGTGTCAGGCAATCTTGAGCATGAATAATCTTTGTGACTTTAATGCCTTCTATATATCCATTTAGAAACAGATTTCTTAATGAATTATGCTCAAAAACATTGTTAGAAAAAAAAAGTAAATGTTGAGAGCTTCCAAACAGTAATGGGCATTTTATCTTTAATTTCCCTTTTGATGGTGGGTGATTCCTACTTTAGTAAAATCGCAATTATCTTAACTTCTATTCTCAATAAATTGACAATTTCTTCACAGACAGTTGAGACAGCAAAATGTATGTTCCAAGTTTAACATGATACAATGTGTCTACATGACGTATAACCCAAAACACCCAAAAATGTACAAGCGCCCGATTTCATTGCATTGTGACACACATCCCCCAGCAGAGACATTGAGATGCTCGTCTAAAATAGGGATTGAACTCCTGTCTTCTGCCTAGTAGGCAGAAAGTACAGGGTGGTTTTTTTATATTGATCGATTCTAAGGTAAAATAACTCAGAGACGGTAAGAGATAGAAGCATTCTATTTTCAACCAATTAATTCTCATCCATTTAAATTTTTTCTGGTACCAAAATCAACCGATTTCATTAACAGACTGCCCGGTAGCGCCAGTTTTTGCAAACAGACCCAGATTTTTAGTGTGCACAAATGACGCTAACCTGCCATTTACCATGCACGTCTGGTGCGTTTACAAAGCAGATCGCGCGCCTGCAGTTCTGAGAAAATTCAAACTGAACACAGCAAGGAAAGCATAAACCAAAACTCAATCAGAACTTGGTATAAAAATTTGTTAGAGATGGGCACTATGAATGGCTGTAACAATGATGATAGCAAGAAGTGAACATGCGACTTGCTTTGTGCCCGATCAATTGAAAAAGACGACTTCATTTTGATAAAACATGAAGCCAGAGCTTGTTAGACTTTAGTCCTTTTGGAGAAACAGTTTTAATAATCTTTTAATTGCCTTCCGATGGTTCCTTGTCGCTCTCTATGGTATGCCAGATGGCAGTTTTGACGCCATAGCCTAAAAAGGGCTCTGTTCCGCCAGCTCCTTTTTAAAATGCCTTCTCTATCAACATAATCTGATTAGGTATCCCAGAAAAAACTTAAGTGGACAGTGAATGATGTGCAAAAAAACGTTTACTTTTTATCTCTAACCGTTTTCGAGTTATTCAAGTTTAGAATCGATCAATATAAAAAAAACACCCTGCATGTCATAGCAGAATAGAGGTTTCCTTGAAAAAGGCACATATGCAAGGTAGCATGAAATTTTCAGTCAGAAGTCTGGCTACTACTGTTTTTGATAGTCGACTATCGAGAATGTATTCTTTTTCTAGGAAGTTTTTCTTCTCATCTGTTTTCTTGTACAACCGGTGCTGTAGCGTAATGGTTAGGCTCTGCGCCTGTCATACAGAAAACCTGAGTTTTTGACTCACTGGTGCAGACAATATGCATATTTTTCTGCTGGGATTTTTTCCCTCTCAGTCTCAGCCCGGGTTGGCCCTGACAGACAGGGTCGAAGTAGCCTGTTTCTTAAATAACTTTACAGTGTTGCAGGGGATGTAAAACTGGTAACCAAACAAAACTTTCTTGTTCATCTTTCTTTGCATAACTGCCCCATTATTTCAGCTTAACATGCTATTTTGTGAAAACTAGCTCTACTATGGGGGGGGGGGGGTCTTTATTATCAAAATATCAAAATGGGCTAAAATGTGTCTTGTGTGAAACTAATGGACTTCTGAATGAACATCCCCTGTTTCCTTGCATACAATCAACACGCTGTTAAAACCACAGTCGCCGATTTTCAGTAAATTTACAGAAATTTGTAAATACATGCTGCTTTGTGTGCCTTCCAGAAGTTGGCTTTTTTTACGATTTTTACGTCCCCTGCAATACTTTAAGAGACGGGCTACTTCCACCCATGATGAGAGAGAAAAATATCCCCTCAGAAAAAAACCCAGATCGTCCACGTTCGGGGTTGAAGTCGGGTCTTCCACATGACAAGTGAAGAGCCTATCCATTATTTATATCACAGCGCTGGTGTAGCTTGCTGGAGCTCAGTTTTATCTATAAAGTATGCACATGCATGTAGCGAAGTGACCATAGATCATAGATTGTAGATACTGTCCCTCTCCATAGCGGCCACCTGTCTACAACCGTCATTTTGCTCTGTGATCTTAACTGACCATAAGGCCGCGCATCCACTGACATGTTAGTCAGTTGCAGGCCAGGCTCATATGTATACATATACATATGAGCATGGCCTGCAACTGACAAAACATGTCAGTGGAGGCACGGCCTTATAGACAGGTTTGACTATTGTAAATGGCCTTCTGGTGTATTTCGCTGGTGCAATTATAAAGGGACGAATAGACGATTGTATTCTGTGTAGTATTTGCCCCTTTGGCAAACAACTAGCGATTTAAAGGAACATAATAAGACATAAAGACCAATACATTATGTCATGTGTTATTTAATAATCAAGTTGAAATTTACTCCACAAAATCGAGTTGCAAAAGTTCTGTCACACACATCTTAAAAATACAATAACTCGTACTTTATTCGGCGCGTTTGTATGAAATTCTGCATATTTATGATCTTTGTTCAATGTCGGTTCTACTAACACTGAAAAGAATATTGCCCCAGCTCTTTTCTGGTTCAAGTCAAGATAACTTGATTCACACTCAACCATGCAAAATCCAAACAAAAGTTGGTTCTTAAAAATGTTGGGCCCGTGGCCGCTACACTGGTATAAGGATTGTGGTTTTAGAGAGTCAAAATACCTGGCAGTTTCTATAAGCTTCATCAGTTAAGACTTTTGTACAATTTTTATGACAAAACATCAAACATCTTAAACTAGCTCATTGAATCTAAATATTGGATTGTTGCCCCTTCTTGTTTTCTTCTTGGATCGTTTCAAACTTAAATGGCTCCGTCCAGTGATGGATGGTTCTTCTGAACACACCAAAGTGCCTTGCTATTGTAGAAAGCCCATTCAAGTTCTTCATTTCGTCCGTTTTGCCATTTCAACACAGGTAGACAAAGAATCGTAAATTCATTGGCATTTTTGTTTGTTTTGTTTTGTGTGTGAGTTTTTTCTTCGTTCTTGTGTAAGCTGTGACAAAATATCTCGTAGTCTGCGTGAATCGTAGTCAATATTGTGTGGTAAATGCTGAAAACCAATGACAACACTGCGCAAGCGCTGCCTCCGGTTTGTGATTTTCTTCATTAATTTTAGTTTGCATGCACGAGCAATCCTACACAAGTTCCACAATTGTCATTTGCACATGCATTGACTTTTGATTTTAGTGAATGCATGTATTATAAAAAATAGGTGTGACAGAACTTTAGCAAGACGGTATAGATTGACCTGCCTCCTATAAGAGGCATAGGCCTAATTAAGCCTTATGGTACAACAGGCATAATGAAACCGATGCTAACAAACAATGTACATGTAGTTTATTTGAATAAGTCAATGAGAAAGATTATTTAATTAAAACTTACAAAGAATCAAGAAAACAATGCACAAATACATTATGTACGCAGTTTAACCAATTTTCAAAGTTAATTTCCTTTCCAGAGAAAATCATCGTTTGTTGCGTGGAACTGTACTCATGAAAACACACATACTATAAATGAAAACTGGCCTTCTTTCTGCACTGTGAATTAGAACTAGCCAAGGGTGGTGGAGTTTCTGTGGATCTAGCAGTAGTGACCACCTTCCCTTTCGTTTCCCTGCTTTCAGTCAAATCACATGAAGGGTAAGCTGACGTCTGTAGTGTACTGCTTTTACTCCTATCACGTAGAAGACCAGAGTTCGATCCCACATGCGGACGACCCCGCGTCTTTCCACTCGGATTCATTCCTCTCGGCTAGGGTTGGACCTTACAGGCAGGGTCGAAGCAGCCCGTCTTTTAGATGACGTTACAGCGTTACAAGGAACGTATAAAACTAAAAAAAATCAAACCTATAATTTATGGTGAACCGAATGGGAGATGTAATGCAATGATTGTCACTTGAAATTTGATCAAACAATTGATTGTAAAGCGCATAGAGCCTGCTTTCAAGCGGGGATATGCGCTATATAAATGCAGTCATTATTATTATAAATTCCCTTGGTCATACATGCATCCTATCTTTTTCCAAATAACGGTAAGCAATAAGCCTATGCGCTCAGCCGACAGAAGATCAAGAGAAGAAGAATCATAAGTTAGTTATCCAGGTATTCTGGAACATTCTCAACAAATGCCGGGTGTAAAAAAAAGAAAAAAAAAGAGGACCCACTAAAAGTTAAATAATTTTCTAATTTTTCAATCAATTCCTTTGAGACTTTACCTGCCATCGGAAAACCCAAGGTGACGACATCGTATAAAGTTTTAAAGAGATTGAGACAGTATTATAGAAGTTACTGCATTTTTCATTACCCTCGTGGTTTTTGGGTCAGCGCGCAGCATGATGTCTTATTTTGGGGACGGCTGGTTTGAGTTCAGCTACAAGGGAATCATTGGCTGGCTCTCGTTTCAGGAAAAGGACTACAAAAACACAAAACTCACATCAGAAGAACATTATACGCGCTGACGGAGGCTTTGAGAGGAGTTCAGGGGTGAGAAGCAGGTCTGCTATTGAGATTGCCCAGCTCCAGAAGATAAGGTCACAGGCCGCACATCAAGAGTGGTCCTTGCATGGTTGTGAGCGAGGTTTGGAGAGTGCCTTATGAGCCGAATTGGTCAAAATAAAAAGGTCATTGTATTCCCTAGACCTCAACCCTCTTTATTTTTTTTATTTTTCGTGTGTGTGTGTGTGTGTTTTTTTGTTTTTAGGGGGGGGGGGGGGGGTTTTATGAAAGACAGATTGAAAAAGGAACAACAACCCACAAACAATCGAAGAGTTCAAAACCAATGCTCAACAGGAGGTCCTTAAAATCTCACCCTGACAGACATTACAGTGTCATTTAAAGTTTCCTTCCTAACAACATAACCTTCTTTTTTTTTTATAAAGAAAGGATCAATACGTGGAGCATAATAATATTACATGTATAATTCATATCGCCACCTTATTCCTCCTGAGTTTATCTTGCAATGTCAGTTTGTCCCTACACATATTGTCATTGATTGCCACGAAAATGTCAAGTTTTTCGCTTTTCTCAATTTTCCTTGAGTTTTAAACAATTTGATAAATCATTAACGTATGATTTGGTTTTCTTCATAGATATTTTGTCCCCATTGGTTGAATTTTATTTGCCTGAAATTTTGTTGACATAGCTGAGAAAATGATCGAGTTATTGTCATTCTAATGGGTCCTCCTTTTCTTTTTGACACCTGTTACATCGTATTTGTGCTTTGACTAAGGCTTCACACCTTAATCTACCAATGCTGAAAGCATGCGAGCGAACAGATAAAAAAGCTTTCACTTTTTGTTTTTTATTTATCTCAAGCAGTGCCACAGTCGGAAGCAAGCGGTAAAAGTACAGAACAGCACCAAAATATCACTTGAAGAAAAATATTAGAAAACCAAACATGAGATACTAGAGCAGCCTTGGGTAATTCCACAACTTAATTTATCAAATAATGTTTTTCTTTTTACTTTGAAACCCATGCATTCAAAACATGCATGTACACGATAAAAAAAATAACCCTGGGAATTCTAGCATAAGTACCGAGTATAGGACTGACCTGTTTATATGTATTCCATGACGCTGAAATGACCTTACAATGCCCCACAGCCCCCTCCCTTTTCCCACAAAAATTGCAACAAAACAAAGCAGCGACAATATCTCAACACAAACATCCCAGAAAGCAGTTTAAGGCATCTCAGTTTGAGAGTATATATACGAGTGTGAGTCCGAGCCTTGTGATTCATGCTGTGCCAGCTCCTTACATCGAACTGCAACCTGCAGTCACTTCTTCTAACTCCATCTTCAAGGAGAGATACTCTTGAATAGGAACAGGTAGCATCGTCAGAGAATTAATCTTTTTGTGCAAATTTGTTCCCATATGTCTTCGCACTGTCTGCCTGCACAGATGTTTGAGAGAATTTATTTCGTGAATGCCTGCCAATAGCGTCATGGCATCATTTATTTTCTGAGCGTCTTCTTCCTCAAATGTTCCAGCCCAGTGCAGCAGCTCGCCTCTACTTCTTCTATCCGGGTATCCTAGCTTCATTAGCATTTTGCACACTTGAAACGACTGGATATGAGCAGCCAGCTGAAACAAGGTTACTTCCTTTCCTGAAGTTTCGCTCAATGCCTTAGTATACTCCGAAAAATCAATGTCATATTTCTTTATTACTAAAAGCGTATTTGGCACCGACAGCAGTATCTCGGACAGCATCGTTTCTATAATGTTAGGATTCCCTTTCCTCAGGGCTATCTGCAAGCCCGTCTCCCCACAGGCGTTTTCTGTGGTAATCACGCCACAACTGTTCTGCATCAACACTCGCACTACTCTAGAACACTTGTTGTCCATCGCCTCCATGAGCGGAGTGCTACCCCAAACATTCTCCTTGAACTTGGAGCATCTTCCGGTACCGAGCAGATCCTGAACGATCTCAGCAGCGCCATGGCGGGCAGCGAAATGCATGGCGGTCTCCTTGTTATTGTCACAGATATTGTGCTCTGCGTTCACCCTAGCCAGGCGGGAGGCGCAGTGAACTCGGTTGTAGATGGCGGCTTTCATGAGTGGCGTTTTGCCTGAGATGTCCTGAGCGTTGACAGTGGCGCCCATCTGCAGTAGGATGTCCAGCATGAGGCGACGGTCCCCCTGGGCCGCGTAGTGACACGCTGTGTTCCCGAAGATGTCGCGCTGATTCAGGTTGGCCCCAGCTGCGACCAGAACCTGGGGAACGGCGACAAGAAATATACACACAATGTATTTGGTGGCTATTGGGGTGTAAGGCTATATATTATACCTTTTTTAATTCTCGATGTTACACAGATAAATAAGTGGGCAGGTAGGAAGGCAGTTGGGTTGGTAGGTAGGTAAGTAGACAGGTAGGTAGGTAGGAAGCAGGTAGGTAGGTAGGCAGGTAGGTAAGCAAGTAGGTAGGTACATTTTTGTACATGTAGATAGATAGATAGACAGACAGACAGAACACAGGTAATTTGATCGATTGATTGAGCGATTAATGACATAACTTCATGTAGCCTTCATATCCATAATATATTATGGTCTACATTTAATAATTTTGGAGTGTACAAATGCGTTCTATATTCCCTATGCAAATGCAGTTCTTGGCTTTTTTTCTTCATTAAAACACATAGCAACATTAAATTCACGCGTTGGCACACTTTCTTTGATACGCAATCGACGTTTCTCTACCTACTCTACAATTTCCTTTGCAAACTGAAAATTATTTGCTCCATGGAGGAAGGAAATGGATAGGCGGATGGGGAGGGAGAGAGAGAAGTGGAGGATGAGATTGAAAAGGAGAGGAAGAAGGAGGTGGTGGTGGTGGCATAATTTGCAATCCTTGCACAACGTTGCGTGATTTTGAGAGGTTTTTTTCTCCAGACCAATCCGATTCACTCACCTGAAAACAATGGATGTGATTGTTCATGACCGCCATATGCAATGGCGTTCTCTTCAGGGTGACCCCTTGCCCGTTCACGTCTCCGCCGGATTCGATGAAGAACCTCAGCATCTGCTCGTTCCCACATTTTGTAGCCAAGTGCATCGGACCATTGCGCTCTAACTTCTTCTCTCGGACTACCAGAAGGGGGCTGTTCAAATCCCGTTTATGGTGAGCCAGCAGAAGACGTACCTGAAACAAAGTGAAATGGGCTATAATGACGTGTAACGCATCCGTCCCTTTGTAGTATGGTTTAGTTTTTAGTTTAACGCCCCGCACAACTTCGGGAACCTGCCTATCAGAACCAACCCTGGCTGAGACGAAGGGATTCTAATAGATCTCTTATGGGAAGACAAAGTGGTAAAGAGAGAGGGGCAGGAAGAGTTGTACACTGTATATGTACAGCGTATAAGATAGGATGAGGAGAGAAAGGAAGACACAGATCTTGATTTGTCATTATGAAAGAGTCACATGACTAAATTACTCTTTCGGCTGAGCTATACAGAGAGTAATGAAAAGTGCCGTAAACTCCTTTGCTTTTTTTAAATAACGCCGATTGAGCTGTCCCAGACTAATAAAACACCGGGTTTTCCCGGTCATTTTAGACGGGGAGGAAGGGGGGGGGGGGGGGGG
>JAUKPP010262108.1:0-11787 GCA_032273245.1 Phyllaplysia taylori
CAAAAACTGCGGTGTTCACTGGCGAAGGGCCTAAAACATATCAAAAGTGACCCAAACAGTGCGACTGACCCTTTAAAAACCAGAATTGTTGGCCTCTATGAAGATCTCAATGTGTTGAACAGGTGTGTCTACATCATACTCTACTTATCTAATTTAACTAATTATGTTGTCATCCATCCATCTGACGAGTTTATCTTGCTTTCACGTCTTATTTTTTTTATAAACATATGTGACGAAAGCATTTTACTTTTCATGGGTCACCTTTTCTTTTTCGGACACCTGGTATGTGTTTTGCATGAATTGATACAGATAGCTTCAAAAGTATTTGCCCAGAAATGAGAAGGACATGTTTTTATCTTATCCAGTAACGGGAATTCTTTATGTTCTACGGCTACTAAGGGATTCTGTGTCAGTGTCAGCTCAAGCATTCAAATTCAACATTCCATGTCTACACATAGCCAGTTTCGTAGTAGTAGAGGCACAATAAAACACACTGTATTTTCTGTGATGGGCAGCTTTTCATAACTTTATATATTCATTACTACTCATATGAGGAAGTGCCTTTACAACAATTAAATCTGATATTACTTTTAACAGGGATTAAATACACCCTGTGAAGATACTTTTTGGTACAACAGCTATCCAAGTACATGTACAATGTACAATGTACATGTAATACATTCCAGTTTCGGTTCAGTATGTCAGCATCAAAATATATTTACAGATAGGTGGACCCTAAATCAGATACATATTTATGGTAAACTTTGCATGTTCTTCACCTCTGACTGACAAGGAGATATATAAATTAGATTTTTTACATGAATTGCCTAGTGGAGTAACATTACTTAAACCTTTCAATTACGGTACCCTTGCAACTGCCCATAACAAAAACTTAGAGACATTGATTATCTCCAAACCAAAGCTAGTAGGCTACCTGTAATTATGCTTTTATCATTATTACTGTATTATTATTGATATTATAAACATCTTTTCATCTGTTGCTGAATGAAGTATGTGATTCATCTGTCCGACACCGTTATTCTACCTTGAGCAAATTTGTAGTGAAAGAAAAATACATAGAGTATTATGACAGTGAGGTTTCACTCAAGTTCAAGCTCACTACCTGCATGGGAACACGTCTGTACAACAAAGTTTGCCTATGTGGATGAATGCAGATTGGGTTTGGATTATCGATTGAACTTCTCCGATGTGATTACCATTTCTTACAAGAGTCCATTCTGATTTTCCTTGATTGAAAGAACATGTTGGATAAACTGGACAATTCTATGATTTGTTTTCATGTAGTGGATGGCATCAAATTTTATACTCATAAATTGCCACTGGAGTGGAGTGATGTTCCATAATGCTGTTGCTATGATATTCTCTTCGTTTTTTCTTATCATGAATAACAATACATTCCAGCTTTATTGGTTTACATGTATACATTTATTGTTTGCACATAATTTGTTCTCTGTTCTGTAATTGCCTTTTTCAGTGACATATTTATCCAGTTTGAATTGAACGTTTCAATGTGGTTTTGATTTGAGTGTTCCAATGAAACCAGGATTACAAAATTAAAATTTTTATTATTGACACTACTTGTGTTGTTGTTTTTTAATCTATGTTGGAATTTGCAACAAATTCAAAATGCTGATTTTGTTTCAGTACATAATGTATTATTATTGTCAATGAATCATACATTTTTATCATACTGTCATGGCACAAATGAAGGCTTTAGATATATATACAAAAACAGAACAGGTGCCTGTGATGTAATGGTTAGGCTCTTCACTTTTCATGTGGAAGACAGGAGTTCAATCCTATGTGCGGACAATTTGCATTTATCTGCTGTGATTCCCCACCCCTTGCAACATTGTTAGGTCATTTAAGAGACGGCTACTTCGACCCTGCCTGTCAGGGCCAACCTGGGCTGAGAGGGGAAAAACCCAGGTTGTCCGCAACCGGAATCAAACTCAGTTCTTCTGCATGACAGGCGAAGAGCCTAACCATTACACCACAGCACCGGTCATAAGGGTGAGAAGAGGATGAAAAACGTAAGGTAAAGAGAGATCAGCCTCACTCAAATACTGTGACTGTACAGAGTGGAAAACAAACCCTGCTATTTCAGCACCACATCTCAAATCTAGACATCCAATCCTATTTTGAATTGACAGAATAGGCAGTAAACCTAGAATACTGTGCCTCAAAGTACCAACTATAGTAGAGCGCCGATAATCCGACAAAGTCAGCGAGGACCAAATTTTTTCCTCTATTTTATGCCTCTATAATCCGACAATTCGCTGTTCTGACTCCGACATAGGTTCAGAGGGAACAAAACCTATAATTATATAGAAAAAACTATTCGATAATCCGACATCAATTTTTAGATTTTTGGGCAGGTACAACCTGTAACACTATAAAGGTCGCCACACAAAGAAAAGATGAAACACCGAAAACCAGATGTAACGCTGGTTACGTAGAATCCCATTCACCAACACGTGTTGTGTACATAGAAGGGGCAAGGGCTCGTAAAATAGCAGACGATCAGTACCAAGCTTGACCACTACCCTTGGACTCCTCGTACCCACTTCCGACTGTAGGTAGAGCCTGATAATTTGTATGGCATGCCAGATGCCCATCAGCAAACAAGAGAAGCCATCTCTTACTCTACAACTTCATCACCCCCTCCTACTCATCCTCATCTCAATACTGTGTAAATAGTCCTAACATTAAGAAAATTAATTAATGCAAAGATTAACGGCTTTTGGTACTACATGTACATATAGCCTACTAATTATGATATTTTAATAAAAAAGATCACAAGACGGCAAAACTGAATGAAATCATAATGTTAAATCATATTATAGGGTTACATGGGGTCGAACTATGGCAGATCCGATCATCCGACAAATTCGATAATCCGACACTTTTGCCGGGGACGGACTATGTCGGATTAACGGCGCTCTACTGTAAGTAACACATAGTGTAGACCACGCAAGTTCCAGTTGGGCAGTACTCAAATCAGCAAATCTGCAAGGCAGAGAGTTCAAGCGCTGAAAAATACTGCCACATATTGATTTGCTGGAGGATTTCATGTGTACAACTGACCCTGCTTAAGGGACCACCTGCACAAACTACCACTTTCATTGACTCCCAAGTTACATTTCTTTTATTATATTATTCCCCTCCAAGACGACCACCTGTTTAAAATGACCACTCTTTTCGAGATAGGGTAGTCGTCTTAGTAAGGTTTGACTGTAATACGGTGCAATGGAATTTGGCTCTTACACTAGGCATTGGTTTTGGTATGGTTTGATTCTTGTTTTACATCCCTTGCAATACTGTAGGGTGAGGTAATTTATTAAAGGATGGGGGCTACTTTAAACCTGCCCGCCAGGGCCAACCTTAGATGAAAAGGGTCCAGCAGAAAAATGAAGATCCTCCGCATGTGGGATCGCACTCAGGTCTTCTGCATGATAGGCGGAGACCCTAACTATTACACCAGGCGCTGGTGGTTTTCGCACAATACTCCCTGCAACACTATATGGTCATTTAAGGGGCAAGATGCTAGCTTTACCATCCATTTCTGATAAGACAGAGGTCAGAGCTACTAAAACTCAGAAAATAATCCCGGTGATCAAGGATTCAAAACCACAACATTAAAAAAGGTGGATGTTATACTACCAGGTGTAGCTTTATTAGTACTTGCAGACATAAATGAGTTTCACAACAAAGATAAAATAAAATTCAGGCTAATACTTATGATAAAAAGAAACTGCTGTCATAACATACAAGTACAAGTCAATGCTTCTCCATAATGCATTTAATGAGGTTTACATACAGATGTGTGAGACTGAGATGAAATGGAACTTGTGCTATTGTCAAGCTATCAGACTCAACAGAGCAACAAAATGAAGTAAAACATGAAACAAACAGGTCTGTATTTCAGTCTGGGATTTCAGACATGATATTATCCAATGGCTGCCATCTTGAATTTTCCAGTGCTTGAAAGAAGGACTGAAACAAAGAGGAAATATCTTTTACTATTCAGTGGCAGACAAATTAAAACATATACATCAACGTTGCAGTTCTCTGTCCGCATATAATCCAGAATTCAGAAATCTAATTTTTATCCGATTAGAGCTAAAGCCCGCAAAATATCTATACAATCTCTTTTAGTTTGGACCATTTATGACAAACGAAAGGTGTAATTTTTCTTCCTTTCTGTAGTGTTGTGGGTTACATGGAATGAGTAACCGAAGGCTTGGTTTACTGTATATACTTTTATTAACCACACAAACACTAACATACAATATATAGAGAGACTGTAGAAACTGTAGGAAACACGGAGACGTACAATGTTGACACTAAGACTAAACTTCCAACTCTGTCCACAACAGACAAACCGTGCACATATATACGCCAACATGTAGTGTACTCAAGCACCCTCACAAACCCATCCTGATACCATCACGGTTTTGGGTTACACTGCGTAAGACAATAATAACGGGAACCTTCCATACATTCCATAGCAGGAGGGAATGAAAAGACAGAGCAGGGAACAGGTGGTCACGGATACAATTTACGACGAGCTAGTCACTGGTCACTGAACATACATTAGACGATACAACACTTTCTCTATCAGCAGAAGTAAATTTTCTGCAATGCCTTGGGATCTCCATCCAAGTATGACTGAAAACTAACGAAAAAGATTTACGAACATCGTGGACTGCAATGATGATTTATTACATATTTGTGAGTTGCAGACAAATGAAGTACACTTTAATGAAAACAACACATTCAGCACAGTTATTAATCCATAGCTGCCAAATTTTCAAAATCAAAATAAGGAACGCTCTCACGCGTAGCGACTACAAGCGCAATATGTCGTTCATAATCATCATCATCAACTATTACACTCAGTGGTGTGTAGGGCAGCAATTATGTGCTTACAAGGCTGGTTTGACCCGGAAATGGATGGTAGCAAAATAACCCGAGTACATCCGGGTTGATAACACCAGTAACCGAAACAACCGCATATCACCGGAAGAGGCCGGGGAGGCGTTTACGGACACTTACGATCATCTCCCGAGACAGAAATCAAAAGTCACGGAACCTTTGACTCTGAGAATACCAAATAAGGACTCTTGACGATAAAAACGGACTTACGGATTGAAGAGTTCAAATAAGGAACGGTTCCGTATTATAAGGAACGGTTGGCAGCTATGTCAATCCATACCACATTACATTGTGATTGTGACTGCGATATATAGCATGTCATTAGCCCTTTCAAATGTGTGAATGCTTTGAAACGATGACCATAATTTGAATCTCTGTGGTGTGGCTGTATGGCTTTGTCCTTGAATTTTGGTTGTTTGTAGTTTACACTACCAACAGACCCTGTTGAGTTAGACAGGACTTTTGCTATTACTATTTATTATGGTTTCAGGTTTGCTTGGTTTGGTTTTGGTTTAACACCCCTTACAACACTGTAAGGTCATTTATGAGGCGAGACCTCCGAATTCTACGTCCATCTCCGATACGACGGGTTTTGGAGCCTTGAAAACTAAAAATAATCCCGGTGAACCTCCCCCGGATCTCCATCTGTAAGCAGGCGCACCATCGCTTGGCCAACGACGCCCCTCTTAGGTTTGCAGCCCTTATAACACAGTAAGGTCATTCTAGAGACAGGATAATTCGACCCTGCCTGTCAGGGCCAACCCAAGCTAAGAAGGACACAACATCCAGCTAACAGAGATGAGAGATGTTCATCAACATGGGGCTTGACTGCCCTTCTCTGTGTAAAAGGCAAAGGGCCTAGCCATTACACCACAGACACCAGTTGTCATCAGTATCATAGATTCTGTATCCCAATTGACTTAACTATTAGCAAGGGGTTTGCCCAAGTGAAAAAAAAACCAACAAACAACTATCACAATTACAGGATACAACTGGATAGTAGTAAAAGTTACAATGAGATGAAATTAAACAGAAAGTGAACATAATTCCCATCTTTTATGTCACATGTTTAATTTCACCATGGTTCATTTCAACTTCAAGAATTAATATGGCAACACTTACTGTACAAAGTATTAAAAAAGAAAGGAAAATTATTAACTCAACCATCCTTTCTGCAGATCAAAAGTGCAGACTGACAAATTTTTCTTACATCAACATTGTAGCTAATGTTGTAGCTTATATCAAATAACAAATGGCCACTGAAAGTTGGTTTGTTTACCTAGTGTTTTACGGCTCCACCCTCACTATATCAGCGCCAAGACCACTGACAAAAGATCACACAAGAAACACATTCTCACCTCACTAGATTCGATGAATTCTCTGTTCTCTTTACCCACGTTTATTTCTAGGCAAGGGTCTGAAAAGAAAAAAAAGCACCGTACACTTTTATACTAAGAATCTGAGAGCAAAAGAGTTTTATATTTGGTCTGCAAAAATGTCAGTCTGGCACATGTCTGTAACATGATGATGCACCTAACACAACTTGGGAATCGAGTTCAAATATAACAAAAAAGTAAAGGTTGATGTAAGAGTACATGATTGACATGATAAGGAAATGTTTTTTAAATCAACTTACAGCAGAACCCACATAAGTTGACATTGCTGGGACTATCGAAATTACGTTGAGTAAAGAGAAAGTCCACCTAAGGAATGTCGATGTAGTGAATAAAGAAAAAGTTGGAAATTCCAAATTGTGTCGACTTAAGCTGAATGCCGAGTTAACAGACATTGAAATATGTGGGTTCTATTCTGATTGTGTAATAACCACTATACACAAATTTCTCATGTACCTTTCATTACAAAACTATTATTAAGAAACTTAAAAGCATCCTCTTTTGATGCCATAGAAAAAAAACTTTTTACAGGATTGTTTGAGAATGAATGACAAGACATTGAAAATAACTTGAAATACTCAGATATTTCACCAACATTAAGACTTTATCTCCAACGAGTGCAATAATATAATGCAAATCTGTGTTTATCTGTAACAAGTCTCTAATCATTTGGTTCAATCTATAGGGCCTACTTTTTCATTTCTTTACAGCAAAGACGAAAGAAGCTCAAGGCTTTTCATTACCTTCTAAAACTTCAGAATCATCTTCTGCTAGTGGGACTGCGGAGCTTTGAACACTGTTTTGATATCCTTGGGTTGCCTGTGAAGGACAAAAGGGAAGAATAATGATCAAGTACAATTGATTTGTACATTCTTCCTTTCTTTTTCTTTGAGGGAGGAAGGAGGAAAAGGTGATACAACATTAAGAACATGATGATATGATTAAAGCTTCAGTATACTTTAATATTGTTCTCCAGAATGTCATGGTGGACGGAAACTCCACGCACATTGCAGCAAATCTGTGGCTTAAATAAAAATTCTTCTTAATAAGTGGATCACCTGTGTGGCCTAGTTGTATAGTTTGATGTAAGAGTAGATCCATCAAAAGCCGGAGGTCATCCGCAGTCCGTTTATAGGTTCTAACCCCAGCCACGTCAAGCAAAAGAAAAAAAAAATGGAAGTTGAGTCACTGTCGTCATTAGGAACTCGGTGCTATGAAAACAGTGCTAAGACTGGTCAGCCCAGAGTCAGTACACTGTGACGGGGTGGGACATATTAAGTAGTGTTTGTTTGGAGTGATTTAACATTTCTAGTTTCACTGATAATTCAGGAGTAAACCAATACAACTAAAGCCCTCCCCATTTTTTGTCAGTGTAATCTCGATGCATACCTCACGTCAAGAAACACAGATAAATCTATGAGAATAAAGCTCTACTGCAGGATCTCTGAACAAATTTACCTCAAGGTACAAACATCTCATCCATCTTATGGATCAATGTGTGTCCATTTGATGTTAATCAGTGTTTTTCATGGTCCTATTGGCACTGTTTTATTATTTTAGTTTAGTGCCAGGAAGTAGATAAGAACACTGTAGTGCCAATGAAAAAGGATACCCGTTACACCTATAGGGCAGACCAAACCAAAGAGCCACCCGACCGCTCTCTGCGTGTCGTGTACAGTTGAACCTGCTCAAGCGACCACCTGTATAAGACGATCACCCGCACAAACGCCACTATGTATCGACTCCCAAATTAAATTTTTACTATATATTGTCCCTCTCTAAGACGACCACCTGTCTAAAACGACCACTTTTTTCTCGACATTGGGTGGTCGTCTTAGACAGGTTTGACTGTACTCACAGTGTGATCTGGTGCATGGCCCCCTGCGTTGGGCTGAGAGTAGGACTGGTTGTAGTGGTAGCTGTAGCCACCCCAGGAGTAGTGGCCAGCGTAGTAAGAGCCTGATGGAGCTGACGCTGACTGTGGGGCGCCTGCATGAGATGTTTCATTAGGTCTGAAAAAAACATATTGAATTCACATTGTCAGTATGTCAATGACCGCATTAGACCTGCAAAAATATGTCCTTGAGTGCCCCCAACATGAGTGCCAGTGAAAATTTTTTCCAGCCCTGAAACCCGAAGTCAACATCTTTTCTAACCATGAAACAGTCGATTCTGCGTGACTAATTCCACGGCTGTACGAAAAACTAGGTAGAGCCGAGGCCTCCTACTCATACCTACCTCGTATCGATTTCGGAAACATCGTTGCGCGAGGGTATCGTTTACAAAACCGAAAAGGACTGTTCTGGGCCTCAGGCTTTAGATTTAGAGTAGCGAAGCAGACCGCTCCATGCATGCTTAGGCTAAGCGAGCGTAGGCTTAGCTGTGGTCGACCAAATTACCGTCAATCTGGAATCAGGAAAACAAAAATCTCGTCAACCTGGAATCAGGAAAACAAAAATCTCGTCAGCCCGGATTTCCGGGATATCCCGGAAAACTGGCATCCATGGCCCCCAATAATGTGAGTCTTCTTTCGGGGACCTAGGAGAGTTGAGGGTAATCATCTTTGGATACATTTCTATAAACAGGATTTAGGAATTGCTCTTAAAAAGCACACCAGGAAAAGCCTGTAAGTTAATGCCCATAGGTAGAGATATATCAGGAAACATTCATTCCGTTTTTAGCTGACTGTGTGCTTTAAGAAAAAATCTAATGATGTCTGACGTAGTCTACAGTAGAGACCACTGCGCTAGCGTTTGAATCAGGTGACCTTGAAAAGATGCATACATGTTTAATTGAAGCTTTAGTTCCTCAAACAGTTTTCAAAGCAATATACTCCCCCTCCTCATCCACCAATTCACACTTTTCCTGGCAGGGCAAGCAGACATCTGAGGTAGTGACATAGCAAGAAATAATAAACAAACTGAATAATTCTTTATTAAAAAATTAACGACAATGTCACAATTCTCTATCTGTAAATGATCATACTAGCTTTCGCTCCATAACCTAGTTTTGCTTCTCAGCATCTAAAATCTGAGTATAGAGGTCTTCATACACTTCTCCATCTCTGTCTAAACTGAAACAGCATATAATACAAGATGAATACAACATCAGTCATAACTTGAGTCTCACCTTTTGATTGATGCTAAACTAACTTTGATGGGCCTCCGTCCAAGACCAGTCATGTGCTGCATTTCTATCAAGGCTCTCTGTTGGTCACTTTCTTCTGAGAAGCGGATAAAGCCATAGCCTTTGCTTTTTCCATTCTGATCAAGAACAACTGAGTGAAAAAAACAAATTTCAAGATTTAAAAAAAGACTGCCAAAAATGTTATTCTTGCTCAAATATATCAGTAATAACAGACAGTCCACAAAGTTACCAAAACAAAGATTAACTTTCTATGGATTAGTTACTGACTTTGTTAAAAAATAATTTTAAAAAACTACACGATTTAACACAAGTGCTACGAGTAATCAAAAGGATTTTCAAAAGGTATAAATGTCACTATGAGTGCCTTTTGCTGGATTCTTTCTTATTCATATTAATGTGTTTCCTTTGCAGATCTATGACTGAATTTGATGTATGCTTGATAAATATTCTTTACCAACAGGTTTGAGTTCCCACATTCAACATAGATTTTCAGCCCGACTTGTTTGCCAGAACAACAGCATACTAAGCTTTTCAGAAACATTTACATTTACTGGGAAAATTTTCATCTGCAAAATTGCACATAAGCCTAGCAGTAAAGTAGTAGTAGCAAATTTTGTACTGCTTTATTCATTTCTATTCCCAAATACAGATCCATGTTGTGCTTTGGTTAACTCTCTATATATAGAAGAATTAGAGCCAGGTCATTTTGAAAAGTATGTAAGTTGTAACGTCTTATAAACAACCAGGAATGGCAAATTTTGCCAAATTCCGTGACCTCCATGGTAAGGTAGAAACAACCAAAACGGCTCAATTCATTCCATACCATACATGTCTTAAGAGGATTAAGGGGTAAAGATGTCCTATCTTTTATGCATTGGCTAAATATAGTGAGTCTCCTACTTCTGTATACATTGTTTTGTCTGTCTTTTCTTGCTTTCTTCCAAATGAATCAAACAAAAGCCTCACCTTTAGCCCCTCGAACAGACTTGTATCTTTTCTGGAAAAAAGCAAAGAGTTCGTAGTCATCAATATCCCAGGACAGGTCACCGACATACAAGGAAAACTCTGGCCTGAAAAGATGAAAGGAAGAATTGGACCTTGAATTTGCAAGAAATAGAGTGTTTTATTAACACTTGGAGGAAATGCAACTGAGAAAGCAGAGACAACAGTTTTACCAGACAAGCACCATAATGACTTTTACTGCTTTATAATCTTCACATCATGCTCGGGACTAGACTGGGCTGATGACCTCATCAACCTGCGCAGACATACCAGCAACCACAATAAGTCTCACAAGAAGAGAGCAAACATTTTGTTAAACCTGGTGGTGTGGCGTATTTTGAAACATAAGACTTATTTTTATCATTTGCAATGCATTGACATCACACAACTTTTTACTATTGTTCTTTTGTATAGTTTTGGGGATTAAATCATGGGCAAGTACAAAGAACAAAGATTTCTAATGGACTTCAGATTCAGGGGGCCTGTCTTATGGAAAGTCTCCTGGTATCCTAAGCTTCCAAGTGAGAAATATAAGAGAAAAAAGAAGAAGAAAAAAACTTACAAAAGCTCATGTTCTCTCCCATAACTGGCAGGATTTAACTTGAACCGCTTCTGAAAGCATAAAGGTGAAAATAATTTTAAAATCTTAATAAATTTAAAGTTGTTTTATATCTTTTCAAAATTGATTCTGTACCTGCGTTATATAATGCTATCATTAACAAATTGAAATGACAACATTGTGGAACGAATTCCACATTATAAATCCAATACAGCCAATCTATGTAAATAATAGAAGCACTAGTAGGCTGACGTCAATCCTTCGACATTTTTGGTGAAGCACTACGGGAGTTGGGTGGCTGGTTATGGTGTTGTATCAGGTATCAGTAGATGTGGCTGTTGAGTCCAAAGGAGGAATGGCAGTCCCTTTAGCAGGTGGTGCACTTGTAGGGGAGGGATTTTTTACTGTTTTTGCCTTGCTCCAATCTCTTTTCTCTTCATCTAGAGAATATAAAAGTCTTTCTTCATACTTCTTCTGCGATCACAATGACTGAATTTTACGTACATGGCCTATTTATCCTGCAGTGGCTTGTGTTTCCACAAGTGCACTTCAGGGTCCCCACGCCATACATACAGGCAACCATGTTCCGTTTTCAATGGGTACTCTTATTGTTTAAACTGAGGAGAGTGGCTTCAGTTATGATGCATTCTTGCCGCCTTGTACGGTATCATGCTATGCACCAGAGCAGAAGATGCCATTCTTTGCTTCCCCTGGTGGGGGCCCCGC
>JAUKPP010262119.1:0-11787 GCA_032273245.1 Phyllaplysia taylori
CCCCCCCATCTCACCCTGTCCAAGACGGAACCTGCGGAAGACGGAAACTTTATTTGACTCCCTTTCAATTCCGTCTTAGACAGGTTTGACTATTCAAATTATTGATCATTGGATATTAATGTTCATATTCAACTCAGCATCATAATAGATTGGAACATGCAAAGCTATTCTATTTTAGAGAGCAATTATGATGCATGGTATCAGTTGTATCAGCAGTCACAAAAATGTTTCAGATTAAGTGTATTTGTGGTTCTTTTAATGTATCTTGTGAGAGATCTTATTTTAAAAAGAAATATCAAATTAACTGTACAGATGAATCAGTGTATTTTCCTGTTAGATGATCATTTAAAGTGTCAGACTTTCACTTTTCAGCTAATTGAGAAAAAGTGAAGGTAGGCATACATTTAAAGTATCTTGGAAACTCAAGTTAATTGCATACAGCAGGGATGAAGATTATGCATTGTTTTTTCCCCCACACTTTGTGTTTTTTGTTTTCAAAAGCATTTTTGTGGTTATCTTGTTTCATAGAAGAGAAAAGTTAAGACTGATGATGCCTGTATAATCGACGGAAATTTGCTGCTTTTACTCTTTAAAAAGAATTATTTCCCGAATCCTTGAAACAGTTTCAGAATCACTGATGTAGACCATTTGAAAGAAATTGTTCTTTGCAACGTGATTATATTATACTAAGTAGCTTTTGCCTCTCAACAGTATATTGAACAATCTTGACAACTAATGGTGTTTATCATGATTTAAATGGTTTTACTTGATTTGTCATTTTGTATCATAGTATCAAGTATGAATTCTGAACTTGTTTGTGAAACCAATATAAAATGAAACTCCTGTGGTTAGCAATAAGTCATCTCTCTTTTTACACTTTCATGACATTCCTCAGGTTTCCTTGGAAGAGCCCTGAAGTGTTGACCAAGTGGGTCTACTGTGTTGGAAGACAGAATCCTGATGGGACACTCTGGCAACCCTCCAAAAAAGACAAGATTTGCAGCGAACATTTTGTGGTGGCAGATTTCTACAAGACTGGCAACCGGAAACTGCGGGAAACTGCTGTTCCTTCTCTTTTCTTACATCAAGAGTATGACCAGGGTACAGGGATAGCTAAAAATCACCAGTCATCACTGAGGTATCACCAGTACTTAAACGATGGAGTCGACCCTTCTTGCTCCAGACAACTTCAGATGGTATGTCAAGTTCCAATGGCACATAATTTCTGACATATTTCCACACACGCATATGTTTAATGCTTCCTCTCTGTCCTTGAGATTTAGAGGAGATGAATGTTGAAATTGGAAGCCCCGACTCTATGACCCTACAGCCTTACACCCCATCACCCAAAAGGGTATGAGCGGAGTTATAAATTGAAGTAAAAGTGTTTCAGGAGGACGTCATCCCGTCACAACTCTTTGGTTTCTGCCAGCTGGGCAGAAATTGTCAAACAGAATTTCCTGCAAAGGAAAAGTATAAAGTATTCCATCTCATGTTTTCTTATCTTATACCTGTTCCTAAAAGCAATCACCAAAAAATTCAATGGGTTAAAAAGAAAAATGCAAAGTTTGCATCGCTCATTTCAAGAAAAGTTTTCATTATATACATGTGGCAATTTTTGGGAGCTCGTTTCTTGGCGGAAGTATTGTTACCTGTGGGTACAAAATGGGTGAACTATTTTGTGACGAACTCCAGATTACTTTGTTGTTTTATTTGCAGGGTTATCCAGGGATTCAAGCGGAGACAGTGTGGGGCTCGGATCTGGGAAAGATGGAGGAGTTGGACAACACTAGCCCTCCAGGTGTTGCGGAGGTGGGGAGAGACTGCATGGCAATTTTGCTTTTCTACTTACTTTTTCTTTTCTGTTATACCACAAGTATGCTTCCCAGAAAGTTATGGTGTTCATTATGGAAAGGCCTGAAATATATATATGAAAGGACCCAAGCTGCAATTTGATTATTCAGGATTTGTCATCATATTTTGATGTCGGCTAGAATCCTTCAAGAGCAGGTTAATGAACTTCCTTTTTATTTTCTGAATGTAAATGGCGTATATTTCTTAAAATGATGAGTAATTTATGGTCAGTACACAAGGTCTAATAACTAAGCATATTTTAGCTTAATCATCACATAGTTTGTAGTGCAACATCGTAAAACTTCTTTGATGTTTGTTTGGGGTTTTGCAGCTCCATCGACACAGTAAGGTCATTTCGGTGCCAACTTCTTTGATAAGGATTCTTTCTGACATTACTTTATAAAGGTGATAAAATTGTTCTTCTAACTAGAATAGTGAATAAACAATTGGCAGGGTGTAAGGTTGACAGTGTTTGGAATGACTCAAGTGCAGGACGCAATTATGATAATTATGTGTTTCGACTTGTAGAGATTTTGTGGTTAGAAGCTTTGAATTACATGCGCACAAAATCATTTTTGTGAAGCAACAGTAAAGTATTTGGAATCTTACACATAGACCAACTGGGGACGAAGGACCCATTTGCTATAGAAATTAATAAAAAAGTAGAAATTTCCCTTTTGCAGGAGCCAGAAGAAGATGCCTTGCCTTCTGAGTCCGTCAAAAGCTTGGCTCGTGTCGGCGTTGAGGGTGCAGGGGACGATATCTTCTTGAGAATGTCTATAGACAGTGAGAGAGAGGAGGCGGGGAGTAACACCGAAGAAATGGTGCCTAAATCAGGTGAGCTATTTAAAAACATTGGCTCTCTATTTGTATTGTATTGTTTTTGTTTTGAAAGTTTTATTTACTTGTGTTTAAATTTGTTTTACGTGGCATGTTTGGCTATATTCTTAAGTTGGGGCTGATACTTTCCATTTTGATGAAGAAGCTAGGGTGTCTGGATGAGGGGAGGTTTTTAGAAACATTGTTTTGCTTTTAATTCATTTGGGATCGTTTTTGTTTGAGAAGTTTTTTCTATTTGCGTCAAAATTTGTTTCCTTGATTTGTTTTGGGTTGAATTTTTAGCTGGGAGGACACCTAGCGTTTTGATGGATTAGCTTGTACATGTTCTTAAGTGGTAGGGGTGTATGGGAGGTGAGAAAACATTGAGTTTTTGATTGATTAACATAGGGCAAAATTTGCATTTTTCTTTTGTAGCAGTTAGATACAGATTGTCGAGTGTTTGATACATACATGTATTAGGTCAGATCTGAAGAATGTTGATGATGGGTTGATGTGCCTAGTTATCCTTCAGTGGACGAGGTTATCAATAACTTTAAAAATCTTTAGGATATAATGCAAGGGGTTTCATGTTTTAAGATAGTAAATCTCGATTTGACGGTTCTAGATGGGATATAGATTTGAAGCTGTTACTTTTTAAGTCACCGCATGGTAAAGGTGCTTCTCTTTTAAAATGTTTGTTTTGTTACATTAAATTGACAATGTTTTGAAAACAGGCAAGAATATTGACCGTGGAGGCTGACTTATTTCTGATGCAAAATTTCGAGCTTGTTGAAAAATGACATTTTCATCAGGCCTAAGTTTTGGAGCTATATCCTGGTGACAGAGTCCCTTTGTGGCAAACTTTTAAAATTATGTGACATGCACATGATTCTGTCTCTGAGACACTAACTGCAACCATTATGTCCAAGTGTTGAATTGGTAGTGGCGGTAAATTACTCTACGGCTGCATTGCACTTAGTTGTCACATGGTCTGCAGAGGTCTGAAGATGGCATTGCACTCTTGCAGTATTAAGAGTCGCGGAGTACAGAGCTAGGCTGCTATGGGTCTGTAGGTCATGAAGGTGGAACAGCCCATATCATATAAGTCACTAAGCAACAACAACAACAACAACAACATTCTTGGTGACAACAAAGCTATTAGAACATGAAGAAACACTGTATCTTCAACATGTGATTGTTTGGGAATATTTTTTTTTGCTTCCTCACCTTCGACTTACTGGTATTTTAAGATTAAAAGGATCAATTCAATATTTGTATTGTAAAACAGCAAAAGAAACAAGCGCCTCTGTAATTGAACATTTGATAATGTATTTTGAAAAATTCTTTAACTAAATTTTTTCTATTAATCAGAACCTCAGCCACACAGTCCTCCTGCCTCTGATCCTGCTCCTGTGGACAAAAATAGTTCTACATTGAAATCCAAAGTGAAGAAAACTTCAGCGAATCAGAAGAAAGACAAGAATGGGGGGAGAGAATTGAGGTCAATGCGCTCACTGCTGCACTCACAGTCAGGTCTGTATGATTTCTCTGCAAGGTTAACTTTTAATTAACAAGACGAAGTGTCCTCTAAATTAGTAGAGCTAATGTACTACAGAATTAGTCATACAATCTTTGGTATTCTTGTTTATATATTTTTCTTAAAGAGCCAGTAAAACTTTTTTCTTATGAATGACTAGATTGTTCTTTTCAATGTTTGAGGATTTTAGTTTTCTAAACAAGTCATGGTTTTGCCTGATGTGGATTTTCGTGACGCAAATGGCAACCTTCAGGGAAACTCAAGCCTGCTTGAGTGCTTAAGTAAAAACCAAAACAAGAAGAGGCTAAAACGGCTGAGGCTGGTGCCTCTATAGATAAACCACTCCTAACTACTATTACTGCCATATGGTTTGGATGAAATTCTTGAGAATGAATACCAGTTTATTGATGATCGCATTTTCCCGTTAGGGCTTACAAAATATTTATTGTTTGTATTGTTGAGAGAACTTCATTTATATGCACGTATTGTTGCGACCAAATTTTCCTGAAAGGGAATGCTTGTTTGTGGTGTAATGGTTAGGCTCTTTGTCAATCACACATAGGATGTAAGTTTGACCGCCATTTTGGATGAAAATCTCCACCTCTCTGCTGGGCTGACATGTCCCTGTCAGACCGTATTTCCATGACAAGCGCAGTCGAAGTAGACGGCTCTAAAATGACTGTATAGTGTTACAATGAGTGTAGAATAAAAAACCAAACCAACCCTGAAGGATATAATTAAATTATCATTTAACTAGCTACGCCGCCGGCTTCGCCCGGGTAATAATGGAAAGAGAGATAGAGAAAATACATAAAGTGCGTGGTCCTGATCCAGTTCGACCTCATTCCCTCTCTGAATAAGAAGATAGAGGTCTCAATCCTCATAGTAAACTGCATGGGAGCATGAGTTCACGTCAGTGCGTGCGGGAAAGTTGCGAGACGCACTCGCGTCAAACAAACCTTGAACGCATGTCTATTGTTTAGTTTCTCAGTGGAATTATTAGAAAGGCCAAAGAAGGACGGGAACTTTTTGTCAAATATATTTTTCTAAATTCAGGAAATGAATAAATAAAAAATTGAAGGCCATCATGAGGACCTATCTATCTTTTTGCAGGCATCTGTCAACTGTCAACTGTGTAGCTATTGTAGTTTTACGGGAAAAGTGACACATGTGTTTCCAAGTTGTCAAGTATATAATCGATTATTTAAAACAATTTTTTTTCTCTCTCTTCCCAGGTGTCTACTTTGTGCCAGTTGATTCAAATGCAGGTCAATCCAAGACTGTTTTGGTCCATATACCACCTGAAGGGCAGGAAAAGAATATGTCGAGGGGTAAGCTAAAAAAGGGCGATGGCAAGGACAATCCACGACAACTCCGACGCACTTCGTCTCGTGTTCAGAATGCGTCCCAGCTCCCGCTTTCTGCAGATGGCCAGCACCTTATGGTCCCTATAAGTTATCTAACAGCAGTGAGGCAAAAAGGACAGCAGCAACGCAGCACTGCCTCGCACAAACCAGCAAAGCAATCTTCAAACTTCTTCAGAAACTCCTCACGTCACACGTTGGCCCTTCAGAATACAGCAGAAATCCCATTGACTTTGAAGCTCGTCTCTCAGAATCAAACAAAAACGGGAGACCGTGTCAGTCGTGTTGGCTTTAGTAAAGATATCACCAAACTCAGTCGGACAGTTTCCCGCACTCAGAAAGATGAAGGAAAGACCATTGATTCCTATCAGGCTCCACGCGCGGGAGCACATGAACACAGAAAGAAGCGAGGATGGCCTAAGGGGAGGAAACGCAATCAGAACAAGACTGCATGGTGTCATGTGTGTGGTTTGGGGTTTAGTAAGCTGAGAGCAATCTCAAAACATGTGAAGAGGCACACGGGTGCGTGGCCTTATCAGTGTGCTTTTTGCAGTTTTTGTTGTGCCACTTCTGTCGATTTGCAAAGACATGTAAGGACCCAGTCACACAGAGGTCAAACGTCTCATCGGTGTAAAGTCTGTGGAGACGCCTTCAAAGAACGTCTTCAGCTAGAGCTTCATAGTTGGATTCACAAAATTGCCGTTCCTAGTCATGTGCGCAAGAAAAAGTTGCAATTTGCGGCAGCGAGAACTAAGAAGAAGAAAAAGAAGCAGAGTTTTATCGTAGAGTCTAAGCCAAGCGTGAAAAAGGAGGTAATTGTTCCTGAGAGCAAAAAAACTGCTGAGATAATACCATTTAAGGGTAAGTTGAGCAAGTCAACATGTCCCGCGTGTGGGGTGAAGTTTAGCACAAACAAGACAATGAGATCGCATCTGAAGAAACACTTGTACTACGACATAGAGAAAGAGATGATGCTCATTTGTCGCAGCACTATGCCAGAATCGGATGCAAGCAGACATAATGTTGGGGAACAACTCTCAGGGACTGACTTTAGGGACGGGGCGATCCCCTTCTCGCACCGTTCGGTCGACCTGGAGGATTTCACATTCACCTGCAGACTGTGTAAGATCAAGTTGATGAGCAAAAAGCAACTTCTGTCTCACAAACGTGTTCATCATCCGAATCCAGAGTGTGTGTATTATGAGAGAACGCTTATTAATAGGGAACATAGACCTTTGGAGAGTCCGTCTGTGTGTGAAGTTTGCGGGCAAAGCTTTAAGAAATTGCATCAGTTTAGGTTTCACGTCATGTTGCACACGCAGCCGGACAAGTTTCAGTGTGATATTTGCCACGTCAACCTGGCAAGTCCTATGTCTTTGAAAAAGCATAAGAAACTTCACGCCAGGGATGAATCTGGCACAGTCCCAGAAACGCCCGCGTTATTCGTTTGTGAGTTTTGCGGGAAAGCCCTGAAGTCAAAACAATACCTCGATTACCATATGAGTAAACATACCGGGGAGAAAGTGTTCAAATGTGCCAGGTGTCAGGTGGCGTTCTCATCTCAGATGGCGCTGATCCGGCACAGAGCTGAGCATCAGATTAAGAAAGAGTTTGTCTGTGATTTATGCGGGAAGGCATTTGCTACCTCAAGGAACCTCAAAACCCATCACTATCGGGTTCATGTTCGGAAAAAGACGAAGAAGGAACCGTCTCATAACTACGGCAGCAGCAGTTCTGGGAAGAAACCAGGGGTTGTAAGGCAGAAAGGAAGTTTTAGCTGTGAATATTGTCAGAAGATTTTCACCACAAAGCGTATGCTGTCCTTCCACAAAGGACTTCATACTGGCGAACGACCGTACAAGTGTGACATCTGTGGCAAAGGTTTTCTCTACCCAAACAATTTACCTGCACATCGGATAATTCACACGGGGGAAAGGCCATACGAATGTGATGTTTGTCAGCAGAGATTCCGACGTCCAGAGGTTCTACGCATTCACTACAGGATTCACACGGGAGAAAAACCATACCCATGCTCCATCTGTGGCCAGCGCTTCAGGCAGAAAGGTGACAGAAAAGCGCACGAGAAGCGTCACGCTTCGCAGACACGGCCGCCCAAACCTGACATCCAGCAGCATCAGCATCATCAGGAAAGTGTCATGGCAGCGGCACCACTGGTCAATGTCCAGCCGAACCCGGTCGCACCGCCTGTCTCAGGACCTGTGGACAACTGGTGGTATGGTGGGGCTGGCGGCATTACGGGTTATCGGTTTTGAGTGTTGCTTAAGAGCAAATTCAATACCTCTTTCCTCACAGAATTGATTGCTTTATTCAGGGATAGAAGACAGAAATATAGCTTTTGAACATTTTCTGACCTCTTGCAATAGAAGTGAAACAAAAATTTTTGAATCACTTTCATGTCATATATAGGGCAACATAAGATATGCTATATAATAGAAATTTTATATATATATGTCAAGCCAAAGATTTTTGTAAAGTGTTTGACACTTTACGTTTCATAATATAAGAAAGGGAGAAATACCAGGCAAGCGCTATGGCAGATTTCACTGTAAGGATCCACAGAATTTCAACTTCCCCACTGTTGTTGAAAATTTTGAATTCTCAATGTTGGTTTAGTATATAAATAAATAGAAAAATTCTTTTAAAAAAAAAAAGGAATCTAAATATTTTAGCGAGAAAGTCAGCAAAAACCCCCAATAGGGTCAGAAAGGGATGACAGTGGCAGCAAAGTAAGGACACAGGGGAACAAATCACATCACAACACACACTGAATTACCAGGTAGCAACAAAACTAAAGGACTAATGGGCTCGCATAAAGACCCACCAGTCAGTTTGATGTTAGATTTGTTGTTTTCCGCTGCTTATCGCCTGCAGAAGCGTTCTCGCACCCAGTTTCATAAAAAGAGCAGCTTGCTTCAGCAGAAGATTTGCAACCCGCCCATTGCATTCTAGAGTCCATGCATAATAGCCCGCCGCGGCGCGTAGAAACTTGGCAGGCCAGCCAGTAGCAATCGACTCGTGTCGCATGAGCAGGGTAACACACTCTTCCCTCGTGCCGCAGTTCGCACGTGTGTGTGTTTGTGTGTGTGAGCGCGTGCATGCGACCTGTCATAATCCATACTAGGAAGGTAGGCTTACTTGCTGGTAGGGTAGTAGACAACACTGATTTAAGCTCAACATAGCTGATGACGGTAATTATGCCGCAAGGCAAAGCGTTAAGGAAAATGTTAGCAATGCAAACGAAAGCTTTCGCTGGCACAATCAAATCAAGGTGAAATACATCACACAGCTTTCCAAGAACAGTCACCAGCCGGTTCCTACACATGTGCTCCTTGATTTTTTGGAAGTAAAAAAATGCAAGAAGCACGAATTCCACAAAGTTTTGAGCTGGACAACCCAAACCTGATCTATCTCTTTCCTGAAAATAAGTCAAGTTTTCAGGCAGAATGTCTTTTTCCCTCCACACATACATTTGACCATGACACATAGGATGGTGTTTGCCTTCTTGTCAAAGTAGTCACGAGCAAATCCATGCACCACACCACCACTGTAGGCAGTGGATGCCTTAACACTGACCTCATCCACAATGACTACGCATGCCCTCCCCGAATCACTCTGTACTTAAAATTTTTTTGAAAAACTTCTCATCTTTGGTGTTTTTTGCAGCTCTGGTGATCTTGCTGAGTGTTGAGGTTGAGGGCAGAGTCAAATACTTCCTCGTGCTGTTTTAAAGAGCCCTGGATTTGGTGTACCAGAAAAACGCAAGGACAAGGTCCCGGTGCTCATAGATGCGAGCGTTTTTCCGGCTCGTCAATGAGGTCCATCTGACGGAGAACAAAGTTTTCTCTGCTATCTTGTTCTCTTTCAGCTTGTTTCTGTCACTGTTGTGAAATGACGAAGAATTTCAGTCAGTTGGCTCCACCTTGCGATTATCCCATTTGGACAAACAGTGGAGACTGCTTTCTTTATACCTATGTAGCCCTCATACGTGATGCTGTTCCCAGTTCCATCATCAATGACGAATTCAATTTGATAGAGTATTGGTGCACGCTTCCAGTTCTTTTTTGACTCAGTAGAACATGATCTCCTCAAAAGTCACAATGGTTTCCAAGTAACCCTCATGAAGAAACAGTTTCAGTGAATTTATCTCTGAACCCCAGTATTCCTCCTTCATGATGACGAAATAAATCCTGCTTCTAGCATTCCAGAATCTCATTTATCTCAAGACTTTCTTGTCTGACATTGGAGCTTGAATTCAGGGTAGTACTACGTGGTGCACTCTTGGTCCTTAAGCATGATTTCCAGAATGCTCGCAGATCACTTTGTTTGGTGGAATGGAGGATGAGGGATGCCGACCTTTCTTCGATATTGGAAATCCATCTTTCCAATGCAGAATGCATACACCAAGGTGTTCTATTTTCAAGTGATCAACTACAGTTGGTATAATATCATGCCATTTTTGTCTTTTAACTGGATTTGCTGGAAATCTGTACACTGTTCTTTTCTCAGGGCAAGATTTATAACCAGAGTTAGTGTCACTCACACAACACATCCTCACCATGTTGAAAATTCGAATTCGGTGCCAATTGGAGTTACTATACTCTCTACAAGCTCTATTAGATCTCAAGAAAATATACTTTTTGCCCTACAATATATACACACAAAATCCTCATAAAAATTTGCACAGTTTTTCACATAACACATAAACAGATAATCCAGGATTCAACATGAAGGCCCAACTCGAAGGGTCGAAGACACAACAACGAATGAGCTCGCACTGTGATGCATCTACACAGACAGGTTCAGGGACAGTTCAAATCACCAGCGGCGATATGGCCGAATCTGGCCCTCCAAGATTCTGGCTGTGCTGTGGGCTACTACACATGGTATCTAGTACGCTCTGAACCTGCCTGATGGCTCTGTCCTCAGTCGCAAGGTCAGTGCGGTTTATTGTGAGGAACTCCTTGTAAATGGACACAAGGCGTTTTTGCACGAAATCACAGTCGAATTCCTAGTGAACATAAAGCACATGCTGATAAATTCAAAGAGTTCCTTGGATGGAGCAGACATTGACCCATGACTGAAGGTTTCTGTGTATTTCCTCACATAGGCAGTCAATTCACTTTTGTCTTCTTTTACGTAGCCTTCTAGGCAACATATCCACCGTCATGAAAAAGTACCATCTTGTGATCGGGGGAAATATTCCTGCACATGCTAGGCAAATCATCTATGAGGAGAAGCTCTTCGTTGGACAGCAGGAGTGGTTGGATGCACTGCTTACACTGGTGGATTGACTGTGTGTGGTCAATGTCCAGTGCCTCCAATTCCAGTATAAATTTAGCCCTGTCAGTGGCATGCATATGGGTAACATCTTCTGCTGTGATGTAGTAGTTGCACCCAGCAGCCATTCAGAAATTCCCGAAGTGACGCTTTATGTCATCCAGGGTGAAAAAGCCGAGAGCGCCTTACTCATGGGGAAGAGGTGACTCAGTTGTCATCAAATGCTTGGCCGTGTCAATGAGACATTTACATGTCCAATGCTGAGCCTTTGCCGTATCTTGTCCAAGAGATTTTTGCCTTGGTGTCGTGATAGGCTCCATCTCTTGGGTATGACAGGACCACTCCTCCAGAATTTGGATTTGTTCTGAATCCAGTGGGTCGGGAATGGCAGCTCTGGCAGGGTCATTGTGTCGAACATCTTTGAAATGACATTTTCTGTTAAATGTTTTCCGAAGATGTAAAACATGGTCAATGAATGCACCATTTTGCTTCGATGACTCTGACCTGCAGATGGAACTTTTGAGAGCTGCACTGGTCCTTTCAGAAAAAAACTTTCAGTTCCAGGGACACTGATTGCTTTTGTACATGAAGGGTGTACAGCCACTTTGGTGAGTTCTGACAGCTTCCTGAACTGTGCCGAGTCGTGTTCAAAGAGGGTGGTCAGGTCATCCCATGGAGCTGTTTGCACAACTGACCCTTCTCTGTACTGGAGTGTCATCAATGATGAGGAAACAACCTCTGTTATGGGAATCCACACTGTGAAAGAAACTTTTGAAGACTAGGCTGTCTGGTACATTTTCTTAATACCAGGCGGGGGCGTCGATGGCCGAGCTGTAGAGCGCCCGCCTACAGATGGGAAGGTCTCGGGTTCGAATCCGGGTAGGATCCCCGGGATTTTTTCGGAGTTTTCATGGC